>CAIGQW010002378.1:1215383-1230108 GCA_903798125.1 Danio choprae
ATATATTAAAATATATTAACTATTTTGCTATTGCTTTTATTACTTGTTATTTAATTATATTTTATTACATAAAAACCACAAATAAAAATAAGTAAAATGGAAAATATAACAAATAAACATCAATTCAAACGGAATAAAACTACAGATACGCCAAAAAAAAAAGAAACTTATGAGTATTTTGAGGTATGAGATATTTTGGTAACAGTTCATCTATTTCCAGATACCCTCTAAGCAAATTTTCTTAGATTTAACACACTTTTAAGGATATACTGGTTCCTGACTATCTTGAGTAAACACACACTCCAACTCGGATTAACTGCTGGGAGTCCAGTGTAATGAAGCTTAATTAAGAAGGCCTGTGTTAGCTGTTGTTTTAGCAAATATTTGTCCAATGGCAGCACCTCTGTGATTCAAGCAGATAACCAGAACTTTGTTTTCTCACCCAACCGACGTAGATCACCTACAAAAATAAACTTGCTAGAAACAAGCTAGATCTTAACCATAAAGCAATCCACTCGTGAAGTCTGATGTCACACATCACAATTTCTAAGTCTAAACGCTGTATCAGATACCAAAAGACAACAAACAACAAATGTTATTAATCTACAGTCACTATGTCCTGTATTACTATTTAAAATCATGCTCATAATGTTTGCATCCATGCCTAATATCAGATTGTCATTTTTTCACCTTTTATAAACAGTAATATATTGGTATCTGGGATGAAGCAAGTCCAAACTCTAGTGAAATATTAGTTTTAAAAATGACTTTTATATGTGGTATGACTAAACTGTGATCATGTAAATCCTTGGACCCTGGATTTACCACAACTTAACAAGCCGTGTAAATTCACTGTCTATTAAAGTCCATGTGAACTGGAAGTTGCTGAGACTTTTAGTAGGTTGATGTATGGGCGATATGGTGGCTCAGTGGTTAGCATTGTCGCCTCACAGCAAGAAGGTCGCTGGTTCGATTCCCAGTTGGGTCAGTTATCATTTCTGTGTGGAGTTTGCATGTTCTCCCTGTGTTTGCATGGGTTTCCTCCGGGTGCTCCGGTTTCTCCCACAGTCCAAAGACATGCGGTATAGGTGAATTGGGTAAACAAAATTGTCTGTAGTGTATGAGTGTGAATGAGTGTGTATGGATGTTTCCCAGTACTGGGTTGCAGCTGGAAGGGCATCCGCTGTGTAAAACATATGCTGGATGAGATGGCGGTTCATTCCACTGTGATGACTCCTGATAAATAAGCCGAAGCCGAAGGAAAATAAATGAATGAATAAATGTTGATGTACTTACAAATTAAATGGAATAATGAGTAGGGGGCAGGGCTTTCTTTTTGTGCATCATTCCCTTGTAGCAAACTAACGGTAAGAGGGGGAGTGGTTAAGAATATTGTGCCGTCAATCTGACATCAACAGAGAAGGACTGCCACTCCAAACACAGAAGCAAATGGTCAGACTTTGATTGAAGATTACCAACACTTTTTTTCTGGGGATTAACTTGCAGGGATTAATTGTTCACCTAAAGACAGCAATGTGCACTAGCTAAATAATTGTATATTCTGCATGCCCTTTACCATTCACAGTGAAACATAATGGAGCATGAGTGCAAATGTTGCTTCTCTTTTGCTCCACAAATCTATAAATCCAAAGATGTGTGTTTAAGTTTCATCTTTGGCTCACACTGGTACTGTTCCCTTGAATAATGACAGCTCTATTTGTATTCCCCTCTCTCTCTCTTTCTCCATGCACACATATATAAAAATCTGGATAATTACTTAAGTCATGACAGATTGTCTCAGCGTAGGTCACTTTACGGGGCACTCGCTCTCGCTCTCTCCTTTCTCTGCCCAGCCCTGCTCCGAGTGTCTGTAGGACAGTCTCCCTCCAGTGTTAATGATTTCCGCCCGGTTGGCTGGCAGGCGGCGTCTTTGCCAGCACAGGTTGGAATGAAGCATCAGTGTGGGTGACGCTGCCATCTGTCCCAGTAAAGTGCACTGTGTGGTGCCCAGCTGGTGTGGAGCTGCTAACGAAGGAGGGAGTCTCATCTCACTCTTTTTCTCCATCTTTTTCTTTTCCTCACTCGATCTAATTTAAGAAACGGGCAGACCAAGGCCAAAGAGGGAGACCTCTGTCTAATTCTAACTTAAGATATATATTGGCACTTAAGCGTGTGTGTGTGTTCAAAGTGGCACATATATGAATTTTAAGTATCTAAAACTAAACAACAAACACTTTAAAATATATTTGTGGCTATACCATACTAGAAATCACAGAGATCAAATAGAGAACAGCAATGATTGTAGCTGAAAAAAAAAATTACATCCTTTTTTGAAGGTTACAAACATTAGTAGGAAGCGCAGATTCTTGCTTTGAATGACTTTAGCACATCTGAACTGCTGTTAATCTAGATCTGCTCTTTCTATCTGCTCTTCTATATTTCATTGACTATAGTAGATTCTTAGCCATAACCTTGCCAAACCTCACCAAGGTTTTTTTTCAGAGATTTCCTTTCAGGTTTAGGTCTGGACTCTGGGTTGTTCTTTTCATTATTTGAGTGTTTTCAGCTTCAAGGAGCTGCTTTATCCATTTTTTTGTGTGACGGAGCTCATTGTCCTGCATAAAAATTGCTAGCCGATTGAGTGATGAACCACATGTTGCAGAAGGCGCTTCTTTTGAACACTTGCCTACTCACTGCCATGTAGCTGTAGAAAAGGTTCAACTCCTGCTGCAGATAACATCTCCAACCTGTGACACCCCTCCACCCACAATTTGGGTTTAGTCTTTTCCCAGTGTTGTACAATGTAATGTTTCTCATTTGGATACAAATAAATTAAACAGAGGTTTGGTCACTGCAGAGACTAAATGATCATAAACGTCGAAACACTGTATGTCAAGAAACAGATACAAGATACCTTATTCTGTTCAGTACTGGACTGGCGAACAGTTGCCGCTGCAGTATTGAATTCAGTCTCAGGATTATAATGTCCTCTTTTGCATTAGCCTTTCATAGACGACCAGTCTTTTTGGGTCCACTTGTAAATGTCAAGAATGGGTAACTTCTCTTGCTATCAGTACAACCTGCTGCCAGAGGATTTCAGTCACTTTAGAACAGCTCACCGTAAGTAGAAATAGTTTACTATAAATATATATAAAAAATGCCATTTTTTAAATTATACAGTCATGTGAAAAATTATCTTTGGGAGGTATTAAACAGATGTTCAAAGTACACATGAAACCAAAACTAACCATATTGATTTTGTTGACTCACATTGCTAGTTTTGTGATTAGCAATTCATCTCAGATGACGTATCTGAGTTATTGGGCGTGCTTAACATACTTAACCATGCCCTCCATCTCTCAGTTACTCCTCCATCTCTTTTTGACAGCACTATAACAACAAACAGAAATGGTGAGGAGGAGGTGTCTGTTAGGTTGTAATAACCCCTGAAACGTTTTCCTGATCTAATGAATGAAATGCCTACTTTACATCCAATCGGCAGTAGAAAAAAACAAGCCACGCCCACTGTTGTCGCCCAGTGTTCTTATTTAATATTCCATTTCTTTAGGACCTGTGTCAAAATAATAATAAGAAAAACACCTTCCGGTTTATGCAGACTTTAAGTGCTTGCAAATATCAATCATTAAAAAAAAAAAATTCTGACCACATTTCCTCTTTATATCCATCCAGTTTTTAATAATGTATCAGACAGTTCTTAATCCTAATTGTTAATTTTAGTAGTTTCAGCAATCTGCATAGATTTTTACTTTGCTTTATACATACCAATACTTTGACCCTGAAACAGATGAACATCTTGTCCATGACCACAGCATGGGTCTTCCGACATGGGTGTTTAGGAAATGAGAAGCTACTCTCTGAATTGGTTAGGGTTAAATAACTTGTTACCAATTAAAACATAATTATCCATGTAATAATTATCCAGTTGGAGGCTCTTACCTATTTGCTTAGTTAAATCAATATGGTAATTTTTTTTTTTTGATGGGCAGTTATATTTGTTGTATTTTAAACTATTTAATAGTTATACTTTTTGTTATCAACACCCTGCTGTCACACTACTGTCTTCATCTGCCATCATTTATTTAATTTTAACAGTCCGTTCCCATTCCTCTGTTTCCCTCCCCCCTCTTTTTCTCATTCTTTTCCCAGCATCTAACCACACAGGTCTTTCTCTCTCTCTCTCTCTCTCTCTCTCTCTCTCTCTCTCTCTCTCTCTCTCCCTCTCTCTCTCTCTCTCTCTGGCACCTCGTAAAACAGCTCTATCTAATTGCTGCCGTTGGCTTTTTGGCAGTGTATAGAGAGTCTGTCTCCGAGGAATTGAATGAGGCTGTGTTTAAACTGTGCAAACACACACATTTGTGTCAGTGAGCGGAGGGTCTACCGCATTTACTGCCCTCGGGGCTTCTAGAGGGAAGAGCTCAGCAGGTCTGTCTGAAGTTCAGCGCATTATCACCTCCTCTTCTCTCCTGCCGCTACAACAGCACCTCTTAATCCACTTCATCCACTCATGATCTAGTGCCACAGTGTGTGAGGGTAGACTGATATTTCAGTCATGTTATCCCTCGTTTGATTTTAGACATTTTACTTCCATTTTAGCACATGCATTTTTAGTCATTTTCAACCAACCTCCGATGTGCCATTCATATGCAAATGAAATTCTGGATAGACTATTTGTGAGCTTGCCTTTTTAAGCAACTTGAGTAGTAAGTCTACGGGGCATGTTTTTTTTCCCAAACCATATCTAAAAAAGAACCCACAAGCATCCAGAAAAGCATATCGTAGGTGCGCTCCTAGTAACCGCAAAAACCCCACACAGAACAATTGAAGAACCTCTCTAGCAACCATTCAGAACACCCCAAGAAATCCACAGAAACCATCTATAAGGCCCTAGCAACCAATTCCATTGTGGACTGATTTGGAAGAATTATTAGATTTGATTAGGTGGACAGCACTACTTTTGATTCATCCAAAATTTGCTGAAGTATATGACATTCCGAGTTTTAGACCATTTTGAGGGATGTAAACAATAACAATGGTGCTAATGTATTTCCTGTTTTAGATTTTTAATTTTCATAACTTCTAAGAATCCAGAAAGCTCTATATACAGTGCTCAGCATATATGAGTACACCCCCCCACAAATCTCTTATTTAAATGAATATGTTCTATAGGATGCTTTACAATATTATATTTGTGCATATACATTAGTTTAGTCAGTACTGAAGCCAAATCTGGAGCTAATCTAAGAAAATAACTTTATATTATTTATAAAACTTTAAATAAACTCAAAAATTAGTAGCCCAAATTTATATGTTAGGAAAAAATATTAAATCAAATTTTCAAAAATAGCAAAAATCAAGAGAAACAAAAAAGATATACAATTTTGTTGAAATGTAGTTTGTAATTTGTTTTTGCAATATTTTGCATCAATTTAAACAAATTATCTTTCCATTTTTAAAGATGTTTGGTATTATTTTAATAAATATATCTGTTTAATAAATTTGTTTGTTCAAATACACCAATATATATCACCCATATTCACTGAGAAATGGATAAAAATATTCATTTTCAAAATGGGGTGTACTCATATATGCTGAACACTGTATGTAGTTATGACTAAATCACATATTGTTACAGTTCTGAAATAGTTTGACGACAAGCAGGAACTGTTTATGGAACAATGATATCACCATATTGAAATGGTCTATACAATAAACTCTGTTTTCATGACAGGATTTAGCCATGACTGTCTAGAGTACCCTAGAAACACTTTGGAAGACTTTGCTGCAATTTTACAGTTATTTACTGCAAAAACGTTCATACTTTACAGTTTACTATTGTAATATGCACTGCATTGTGGGTAATTGTAAACATTTTACAGTAACTTACTGTATATTAGAAATTTGTGGTATTTTACTGTAATCAACTGCAGTAGCAGTACTTAATTACCTTGAAGACAAAAATGAGACAGTTGATGAAACAATTATTAATTAAAGTCTTAAATCACAAAATGTATTCAAATTTACATTTTCATGAATTTAAAATGTATATAATAACAATAAATAATAAAAATACTGCTGTACATGATCTTTTCACTTGTTTGGAAAGTCATCTGGTTTGGAAATTATTAAATTCAAAATACTAAAATACAATTTTTGTACTGCCGGTGTAATATTTAAATAAGTTACAGTAAAAGTACTGTTTTGGTAAGGCTATCCTACTGTAAAATGAAACTGCAGTATGACCATGCTACTGTAAAACACATTTACATGTAATAAAATAAAATATATAAAAATGAAATGTCTAACAGTGAACCATTGCCAAGTGAAGGCTCTAAGCAACCATATACACTCCCCATATCCCACACAGAACACTCTAGCAACCATCAAGAAGAACCTAACAACTACTCTGAACGTCCTAGCATCTTTTGCACAGGAAAACATTATTCACATTTTTTACAGAAGTTAAAAAAGTCTAGTTTAAAATGCACCTAAACTTTCAGATCACTCAGTTTTTACAATGCAGTTTAAAAAGCGAATTCACCGTAATGACCTATTGGATGTGTTAACAAATAATCAATGCACGATGGCCATACGCTCTTAGTAGATAGTTATTTATCTGTCACTGATTCTTTCTTCTGTGTCTCTTCTCACACTGCTTGTGTGAATAGATCAAAGCTCGCAGACACATTGTTGACCTGTCATTTGTGTAGATCTGTCCATTTGCAGTCTATTCAGTTCATTCCTTTTGTCCAGCGGCATCACAGTCTGCGTGGTGTTGTTTGTCGAGACGCAGAGAGGTCAAAGGTTTTGCCCGGCTACTGTGTACGGGTCACCGGGAGCTTGGCTTGGGGTCAGAGGTTGTTGGGGTACAGTAGGATCGTCCGTGACTTGGCAGTCCATCACAGAGTGACGTGTGAGAAAGCAAAAGCTTTCTTTGAGGTCGCATCCTCTCAATTTGCTTCAAACTCACCTCCCATTCAACCTGTTGCTATGAGATTCATGGGCGATCACAAGCGAATTTGGCCCCCCTTGGCAATTCTAGGCTTGTCTGTATTGTCCTGGTTGTGTAATAGGTAATCATTAGATGCCATTAAACGGCAGGAGCATTTAACAACTTATTGGGTGGCTGAAAAAGAGATTCAGCCTCAGATGACCATTCAGTCTAAACTCCTAAACCTGATTCTGTTCACACAAAGGATAATTATAACAAAAATTATAAAGATAAATTTAAATAAAACTGATTTAAAGTTTTAAACAGATTTACTTACTTGTGTCAAATCCAGTCATAAATTACTAAAGAAATGCAGTGAAAACTAAAAACCAAAAAAAGGCAATTTTAGAGTCAACAATATATACAATTTATATCAGCTTCTCTTTCTGATGCAAAAGTTATGAGAGAAGAGTATTTAAGAATCATGCAATGTGTTTATTAAGGGTTGCAGAAGTCATTTTTAATTTGTTTTTAATTTATTCCCAGATTGTGTCGAGTTCATTGTTTTTACACTGCATGACTATCTGGGGTAACATTCAGTTGCTGCTGTGTTCACACTGTACAATGGATCAGTGACAGGAGGATACACACTGCATTACTACACTAGAAACAATCAGTGTATCACTGTCTGACTCACTGCGAGAAGTGATAAGGAAATATCAACACAAGACTGGAAATGCTACCCTGCAATACAGATTTTTAATAATTTGCTATTCAAACAGTCCGTGCGCTGATTTGCAGTAAGGGCAAAAAAGAAAAAAAATACTATGGAGTAGGAAATTGTTGGGGAAATGCAGGGAACAAGGATTGTGCATTTTGCAAAGTGGGAAAAAAAATATATATTTATATTCAATCATTCATTTTCATTTCGGCTTAGTCCCTTTATTAATCAGGGGTCGCCACAGCGGAATGAGCCGCCAACTTATCCAGCATATGTTTTACGCAGCGGATGCCCTTCCAGCTGCAACCCATCACTGGGAAACATCCACAAACACTCATATACACTATGGACAATTTAGCTTACCCAATTCACCTATACTGCATGTCTTTGGACTGTGGGGGAAACCGGAGCACCCGGAGGAAACCCACGCAAACACGGAGAGAACATGCAAACTCCACACAGAAATGCCAACTGACTCAGCCGAGGCTCGAACCAGCAACCTTCTTGCTGCGAGGCGATCGTGCTATCCATTGCGCCACTGTGAGGCCCGATATTTATATAATAACATATAATAATTTTGCAATGTGCTGCTGCTGCAGCTGGTCAAGCAAATGTTTATTTTTTTGTTTCCTAAGATTGTGGTTTGTAACTTCTCCACAAACTCCTGCTGTCCTGTATCTTGCACTCTCATTGGCTGCAGTAATTGCTGATGTGTTTTTGAGTTAAAATTTATTTCACACTTTTTGAATCTCCAACAGGTCCAGATATTTAGCAGAATTGCCAAATAATTTACCAGCATCTGCGATATCTCAGATTGGGTTTTTTGGTTTGCCTCTGACTTTGGGCATTTTCATAAAACCTGCCAGGGAGTGAATCAGATCTAAAATTGTGCAATGTGAACCAAAATGAAAATTACCTTCTTTTTTATAATCATCATTTATATTTATCCCTAACAAGTTTTTTTTTCTTCTGTTGAACACAAAGGAAGATATTTTGAACTGCCATAGCAGGAAAAAAAAGTACTACGGTAGTTAATTGGTACCAGCTACCAGGATTTTTTCAAAAGAACTCAAAAATGAAAATTATGTCAGCATTTACTCCTCGATCACATGACGAGTTTCTTTTGTTGATCACAAAGAAAAACATTACAGCCATTGATTTGCATAGTATTTTGTTCCTAATATGGATGTCAGAGGCTGATTTATTTACAACAGTTCTCAGAATTTGTCTTGTTTTGTGTTCAACAGAAGAAAGAAATTCATAAAAGTTAGGAACCCCTTAAATG
This sequence comes from Danio choprae, assembly GCA_903798125.1. Classification (NCBI taxonomy): domain Eukaryota; kingdom Metazoa; phylum Chordata; class Actinopteri; order Cypriniformes; family Danionidae; genus Danio; species Danio choprae. Next base: position 1,224,339 of record CAIGQW010002378.1, read on the forward strand.
TGAGTAAATAGTGAGGAACTGTTCATTTCTTTGGTTAAACTATTTATTTAAATAAAATAAAATAAAATAAAATAGAGTCAACATGATGATGGTAATGGTGCACAGGAACAATATTGTTTCAATCCCTTTCAGAGATTTCATTAACTATAACATAACCTGCTGCTTAACTATGATTAACTATAAAAAACTAGATAGTTTCACGAGAATATAGTAAAATACAATGTTCAAACCACAGTACAATCCTTTGTAATTTCATGCAGGTGTTGCAGTGATAACATCTGCTTAGCAAACAGTTTGAAAAGTAAATAAACAATAGAATATTGTTGTAAAGACAAAAAAGGCATCAAAAGGCAGTAGTATCCATTCAAGCACTTTTGATTGGGGCAGTGCAGAGATTGCACACTGGACACATCTCAGTTGCATCATTGCAAATCATGGCGTGTGAAGTCTGACATTTTGAGTCACAATGCATTTATTATGGAGGGAAAAGAGCAATAGCGATTTCCCACTTGTAAGTATCGTAATATTTTGTTTTGGTGTATCGTTGAACTCTGTTGTTAATGACACAATCTTGCAAAAACTTTTCTATCTGATCAACAATAAAAACTCTGGCAGCCAATCAGAATCCAGAAATAATAAAACTGAACATTATCATCAATGGTAGATGCTATCTTTATAGTTAGCCTTCTTGGTGCAAACCGGCCTTTAGAGGAGGAGAAAGCAATGAAGGACATTACAGCAAACATAAAAGAGGGCTGGAAAGTTAAAAAGGCTAAAAGCACAAGATTGCAGTGAAGACATTAACAAGCGGCTGCATATTGTCTGTGTTTCTTTTGTGCTGGAGAGAATAGGTGGAGCTCATTCAGAATGATATAGGGTGAGAAAGAGAGAGGGCTAGAGGAACAGAAACATAGTCAATGTTAGCTTGTAAATCCCACAAATGCTTAACTTCATTACATGGCAATTATCATCAGTAATTGGGAGGACAATGGCTTTGGCGTCGTTTCAGGGCCGGATTCGGGGCAGAGGGGGAGGGCATGCAAGGGTCAGGCCTTTTACATAATATTAACTGAATAGGACCCTGGTTACAGTGGAAACAAAAGCAATGCACCTATTCTTCTGGAGTGGTTAAAGTTTAGGCCTAATGTGAGTGGGAAGTGACCAATCTGTAAATGGCTTTAACAACTTTAGGGTCGCGTATAGGTAAACGCAAGTTCAACTTGGTTTTCTATTATGGTGCCAATTATCTATTTACTACAAATAGAAAGGGTGTCATCACTCATTGGAAATAGAAATGACGAACTAAATCTCATTTGTTTCTCCCGGACATCTTGGAAGAAAACCTTTTAGCAGCTGATAATTTCAATGAAAGCTCAAACAGTGCTTAAAACTGTCACCAAAATGTTCTCTATTCAAAAGTCATAAATCTCAATATGATCTCATATATATATATATATATCACAAATGAAAAGTAACTTTCTAGTTTGAGGACAGTACAGTTTATTAGATTTTTTAAAGCAGCACCAAAGCTCTATTTATTGAAAATCAGGGGAAAAAATTGTGAATTATTCAAAAATATTGTGAAATTTAATACAATTTAGCATAACGGTCAAATTTTACAACAAGGTTACATTAGTTAATATAATTAACAAATATAGATATTGTAATAAAATTGTTGTTTATTATGTGTTCATATTAGTATATACATTACAGTATAACACAAACAGTGCTTTATTATAATGTGTTTCCAAAATAACAAATTTAATAATTTATGTAATAATTAATTTAATCTCTAATTTAATGCTAATTTGATGCTCAATAAATATTTCTGAATATCATCAATAATGATAACAGAAAAAATGCTTCATATTATTTTTTGTGGAAACTTTTACCTTTTTGTCTGGATCCTTTAATGAACAGAATGCGAAAAATGATTAAAATGTTCATTTTAATATCAATTTTGAAATAAAAAAAAAACATTTGAAACGATACAATACATAAAATGTAGATAATACAAATCGGTGTTACTTTTACATTAAAGATAAAATTCTGACATAACTAACTTGATTATTTTCCTCATACTGAGAAATACCGAGAACAACCGAGAAATCTACATTTACAAAAAATGAAGGCTTTTCTTTAGATCAAAAAATCCCTAACTAAAATATTCATTCATTCATTCATTTTCATTTCGGCTTAGTCCCTTTATTAATCTGGGGTCGCCACAGCGGAATGAACCGCCAACTTATCCAGCATATGTTTTACGCAGCGGATGCCCTTCCAGCTGCAACCCATCTCTGGGAAACATCCATACACACCCATTCACACTCATACACTACGGACAATTTAGTCTACCCAATTCACCTGTACCACATGCCTTTGGACTTGTGGGGGAAACCGGAGCACCCAGAGGAAACCCACACCAACACAGAAACGCCAACTGACCCAGCCGAGGCTCGAACCAGCGACCTTCTTGCTGTGAGGGGAACGTGCTACCCACTGCGCCACTGTGAGGCCTAACTAAAATATTGAGTCTTTATAGTATAATCTAATAGGCAGAATAATATATATTTATTTACCTGTAGAAAAAAAGTATATTACTACAATATTACTACAGTAGCCATTTATGAGGCTAGAGCAAGTTTATTAAAGCCTCACTGTCGACACTGTGCTGGCAGCCAATCAACAGCCTTCATCTAGTCACAGCCTTTAGCGCTAATCCAGCTCAAACACTCACCTTTATCAGTTCTGCCATAAAAGACGGCCAAAAAAAAAAAAACCTCTCCAGTTACTCTTGACACATGCCAGCGTTCTCACTCACTACCGGATGCTTTTTTAAAATACGGGCGGACAGGTATAAGGCGTAATAATATTTCGATTGATTGAGACCTTCCTCTTCTCAGGTTCAACCCGGCATAATAATGATATTGGCGGAGGTCAACAGTTCTTGGCTGCCATCATCACCAGCTTATTAACCCTGTGGCCCATAGAGATCCACACAAACACGTGGCACAAGAGGCTCTTTCAGGCCTCAGGTTGGTCTGGCGGAGAGAAGCCGAGGAATTAAAAGACCTAAATCATGCCGAGGTCAAATATTTATGAAAGCTGCTTAAGAGGGAATGTGTTTTGAAGGCAGCGCAGTTCAGAGTTAGCATAAACCCTCTTTACGTATCCTGAACCATCAAATCCGGCTAATTCTGAAATAATGACGCTAATGCTTTTGGTGCTTGTTGCTGTGAAGTTGCAGAGTCTGTTTGATAGTTTTTAAGACAGATTAGGTTTATTGATCGTAGTGATGACAGATGAAACTAGTGCTCTCACAGCCATTGAGGAATTTGTAAAATTTATTATTAGGTCTTGATTTAATGTGCTTGAATGTCATCGTATACGAGGTTAATTCAAAATGGCATTGCTTTATTATTATAATGAACAAAATGCATGATTTGTTTTATCAATATTTAAATGTAATTATTATTTCAAAGTTTATTTAATGCATGGAAAACATTTATAGTGTGATATACCGTATTATTAAAATTATTCATAATTATTTTTACTTTTAATATATTTTGAAATGTATTTTTTCCTGTGATGGCAAAACTGGAATTTCAGCATCATTAATATGTGTTCAGTGAAATGTGTTCATTGTCACATGATCAGTCAGAAATCATTCTAATATGCTGATTTGATGATCAAAAAATTCATATTAGTATCAATGTTGAAAACAGCACTGCTTAATATTGTTGTGGAAACTGCATTATCAATGCAGTATTTGTTCTATTCCATGACAGTTATGCATTCTACGTGTGAATATGGTACTACATCTAACTGTGTAATTTTAAATGTGCGATTTTAAAGAATAATAATAAAAATCTTATATTTTAATAGACATGTTTTTCTTGTTTGTGTGAAAGGTTTAATATTTATCTTGAGATAAAGCATGCCTTTTGTTTAACCAAGATGACAAAAATATCAATGAAAAATAGAAATGTATTTAATTTAGTTTTTTTTTTGTTTGTTTGTTTGTTTGTTTTAATTATTTAATTAATTGTTTGTTTATTTTCTTTCTTTGTTTTTATTATAATAGAAAATTATTTCTATAACACAAAAACTGGATCACTGAATGAATTTGTGTGTTTTGCATCTGTTTGTTTTTAACACAAAAAAGTAAACATATTTATGGTGGCTCAGTGGTTAGCACTGTCGCCTCACAGCAAGAAGGTCACTGGTTCGAGTCCCAGCTGGGCCAGTTAGCGTTTCTGTTTGGAGTTTGCAGGTTTCCCTCACAGTCCAAAGACATGTGGTATGGGTGTTCCCAAGTCTGGGTTGTGGCTGGAAGGGCATCCACTGCATAAAACATATGCTGGAATAGTTGGTGGTTCATTCTGCTGTGGCAACCTCTGAAATAGAGACTAAGCTGAAGATTAGTGACCACCTGATGTAAGGGCCCCAGCTATTTGTTCAATTAGTTAGTTAGTTAGTTAGTTAGTTAGTTAGTTAGTTAGTTAGTTAGTTAGTTAGTTAGTTAGTTAGCTAGGTTGTTATTTATTCATAACAGCCAAACCCTTGAACAAATACAATAATTACAAAAACTAGGATACAATTCTAAAAAATTGTATTCTAATTTGAGATCACCTGCTTAAAACATTGAGTGAATGTTAATTCAGACTTCACTTTTCTCTTTCTCTCTCTCTCTGTCTGAACTCAGTTGATTCTGTGCAATGGCTCTGTTCACCAGTCAGTATAATATACGCCCGCATGATGAATTATACCGGTCAGATCATCGGCCGTGCAAAACCCAAACATTCCTCAACCTCTCTCTCTCTCTCCGAGTCCCTCTGAGTGATCTAGCAGGATAGACAAAGGACAGGAATGAACAGATGTAGTTTACATCTGACAGTAAATGGCACATGACACTGAGCTCTGCTGAAATTTCCAGACTTCTACTGTCCGAAATAAATTCAGACCCGCACAGTCTGTAATCATTGACTAGCAATAGCATCGCTCTCTAACAAGCACACTCAGTCTTTGAAGTGTTTCAACCAGAGAAAGAAACAAAAAAAACCACTGGAAAAATCGAGTAGTTTGTGAAGAAAACGCTTCAGGTGGGTAAACAGTCAGACGATATTTAGTCTTTCTAAACACACACACACACACACACACACACACACACACACACACACACACAGCCAGTATAGGTGTATGTGTGTGTGTGTGAGAGAGAGAGACAGTTTGTGTGTGTTGGGACCAAGTGTAATTTTTGACCTTGTGGAGACATTTGTTTTATTTATTTATTTTTGGTCCCCATGAGGAAAACGGCTTCTAAATCACAGTTTGAATCAATCTGAAAATGTAAAACTGACAAATGAAACTGTGCAGTATAGAAAGCTATATGTCTGTAAGAAGTCCCCATAAAACACAAAAACCCAGAGTTTGTGTGTGTGTAATTAAAGAGCAGTTAGCTTTGTGGACGAGGTTCCTGGAGAGACTCTCGTTACCCTGTCCATGTGTTTCTGACCCCCATCGTCACATCGCTGTCCTTTCCTACACACACACACACACACACACACACACACACACACACACACACACAACACCTCCAAATATGCACACAATCCGTCTAGACAGTCCAGTGCTGAGATGACATCATTGCCACATTCCCGCTCAGCGAGTGTGTGTTGATATGACGCTCGGCAAGTGTATTTATTCTGCTCTACTCACTCAATCCCCTCATGGCTCATTAGTTTGTGTGTGTGTGTGTGTGTGTGTGTGT
>CAIGQW010002378.1:1230208-1240716 GCA_903798125.1 Danio choprae
CATATTTGGAGGTGTTGTGTTTGTGTTAGCAGAGATCTGTGTGTGTTAAAGAAGAAGAGACACTGAGGAGTGTATAAGGAGTCAAATGGATGAAAAAAGACATACTGTACACCTGTTTGAGTGTGTGTATGTGTGTGTGTGTGTGTGTGTGTGTGTGTGTGTGTGTGTGTGTGTGTGTGAGAGAGAGAGAGAGAGAGAGAGAGACCAAGATAGGGGTGATTCTAGGATTTCTAGGTCTTTTTCTGAACATTAGATGAATGTTAGAATGACTTTTTGTTCATTATAAGAGTAAGAAAATGAAACTGGCCTAAATTGTATATAGGTCAAAGATGCCCATTTTGGTGCGTGCATCAAATAAAATATACAAAAATGATATGATGTGGATAGAAAGCATAATAAATGAAGGTAAAGTGCATATGTTGGTGATAACGTTTGTAAGGTATTGTCCACTTGCATTCAATTAATGATATATTCATTCACTAATTATTTTTTTTTTGACTTTTTTTGACTTTGTCCCTTTATTATTCTTGGGTCGCCACAGCGGAATGAACCGCCAGCTTATCCAGCATATGTTTTATGCAGCGGATGTCCTTCCATCTGCATCCCATCACTGGGAAACATCCATACACACTCATTCACATACATACACTACGGACAATTTAGCTTACCCAATTCACCTATACCGCATGTCTTTGGATTTGTGGGGGAAACCGGAGCACCCAGAGGAAACCCACGCCAACACAAGGAGAACATGCAAACTCCACACAGAAATGCCAACTGACCCAGCCGGGGCTCGAACCAGCGACCTTCTTACTGTGAGGCAATTGTGCTACCCACTGCGCCACCGTGCTGTCCATGATATATTTATGTATAAAACATAACATGCTTATTCAGACCTTTAATTGTTAAAATATAAGGATAATGGTCTTAAATGTGTTATAATAGGTTTGATAATATATTAGATATAATAATTTACTATTTAAGTTGAATTTATATTTAAGAATGAAAATAAATCTTCTTGCTGACAAATTAAAAAGATTTATAGTGACAGCAAAAAGGTTTAATATTATTATTAATAATATATTAATATTATTATGAATAGCATTATGCAGCATTGGGATGTACAAAGAAATAAATCATTCAAATGTAAATTTATATTGACATTAAAGGCTTTACAAAGATTTGAATTATCAGGGTTGAGGGCATCCACTGCATAAAACATCTAAGCACTGCATAAAACATTCAGAAAAGATTCAGAAAACTAGCATGCAAAAATCACTCAAGCTCATCTGGTAGATTTTAAACATTAACATATTCAATGAATGATAAAAATCTAAATATGTTGTCTATGACTGAAAGACATGTCCTCTGTTGAAATATTTTATCCTCAAATATTATTCTTTCTTCTTTTCCATTTTCCTTTATATCTTTTTTTTTTTTTTTACCTTTATTTAGTTTTATTTGCATTTTTAATGAGGCTTTGTCTTTTAGCTCAAACTTCACTTTTGGTCTAAATTACCAACAAATGCAACCCATTTCTATAATTATTTAGAATGAAATATCATGTTTTAAATGCCAGCACGTATTTATAGCCTAACATGTGCACAAACAACTCATTAAGCAGAATTCCTCTGAGAAACAATTACCAAGTAAACACAAAGACTGCTGTAAATGAAGCCTCATTTAGAAGAAAGTCATATTTAACATTCTTTGATAACTTTTTAAAGTTTCAACTAATGAGTGAAGAGCGTCTCAGCCACTTGCTTTCTGAAGTAGAAACTTCACTCCGGCTTTTCTTGTACGACTCTGAACATCTGTTTGAGGCACGAATTTCATTAGGCTCCAGCTTACAATGGAAGCTAATATCACGGCATTATTACATTTCGAAATGTTTGTCTTTTTGACAACACACACAAACATCCCAGCAACTGCCAAATCAGGTTAGAAACATTCTGGAAATATGCTAATTAATGTCAGAACATGTTAAAACTTGTTAATCACATGTAAAAACCTGATTGACACATGCTAACATTTTGCCAATTCATTTGAGCACTATCATAGAAAGACAGCAGCATCTTAAAACATGTTTGTAACATTTGTTGATTTTCTCAGAATAGCACAATTTCAACTTCATTTATTACCTTTTCAAGCAATAAGTTAAAAAATATATACACTGGTATGGGGGCAACATGGCACAATCGCCTCACAGCAAGAAGGTCGCTGGTTCGAGCTTCGGCTGGGTCAGTGTGCATTTCTGTGTGGAGTTTGCATGTTCTCCTCGTGTTGGCGTGGGTTTCCTCCGGGTACTCCAGTTTCCCCCACAAGTCCAAAGACATGCGGTATAGGTGAATTGGGTAAGCTAAATTGTCCATAGTGTATGTGTGTGAATGAGTGTGTATGGATGTTTCCCAGTGATAGGTTGCAGCTGGAAGGGCATCCGCTGCGTAAAACATATGCTGGAAAAGTTGGCGATTCATTCTGCTGTGGCGACCCCAGATTAATAAAGGGACTAATCTGAAAAGAAAATGAATGTATAAATGAATACACTGGTATGACCAGTTGAAGTATTCTTTTTTACATTGATCCAGCTGTTCAAATATATAGTATAACAAAGCATTACATTTTACAGTCTGAGCTTACCTTGCTCTGTCATAAAAGGTCAAATTATTTTCATTAGTTTCAATTGTATGTATTTCTTTCTTTATTTGAGTCTCTTTATTTGATTGAGTTATTTAAAATATTTTTGTTAGGCTTGAACATACCACAACAATAGGGTATATGCAGATGGATTTTCAGTAACCCAGTTAAAGCTGTTCCGGTGAACTGTATGCCATTATAAAATTGCCACGTTTAAGGTCTGTTTTCATTAAAAATCAATGATTTTTAAGGTCTGATTGATATAACGTGGGTCTCAGAATGTACAAGAAGTACTGCATTAAAATCCATTTTTCTACATCATATCTTTAAAATATGAACATTTATTTTGCCCCAGTATTTTCAATGGAGTTTTTGTGTGCTAGCTTGCTGATCCTGACGGCGCGTGCCTGTAAACGGCTTTTCATCTTGCTTTACATTTGAACAACTAAATGAACGCTTAAGTCTAATCAACTGATTATATTTTAGTTACATTACAACATCGATGCTGTAAAAATTAAAAAAAAAAATTAAAAGTCACATTAACCGTTCACCGGACGTTTATTGGTAGGGGAAAAAGCACTAGCTGTGCATATACCCTATTATGTGTAAAATTATGGCCTATTTTGTCTATTTGACAACACACAGTCTTACCTTGTAAAACATGCCATGCCAGTAACTGCCAAATCATTTTAGAAATGTGTTAATTAGCATTAGAACATGATAAAACTACGTGTTAAAATCTTGATTGACGCATGCTAGCATCACGCTAATTCACGTAAGCAATGTTTTTCCCATGATAGAAATATACTAGCATCATTCATGTTAGCAATGTGATAGAAAGATGTCAGCATCCTAAAACATGTTAGTAACATTTGATGAGTTTCTCTGACTTTATTCTAACTTTAAGCTTTTCAGAGTTATTTTAGATTTCAAAGCATTCATTCAAAGTCTGTCATAAAAATATACTTAACTAGTTCATAATTATCTTATTTATTTTAAAAAGTGCACCGTTGGGTCAACATAGTGTACTTAAACAAAAAATTCTATTTAATTTATTACCATTTCAATTTATACATTAACTTAAAAAAAATATATATATAATTGATTCATTAAATACATGAAATTTTACACAGTTAACTAACCTTGATCTGTCATAAAATGTCAAATTACCTTCAGTAGTTTCTGTTTTTTTCTTTTATCTATTTGCACATTGATTAATCCTTAATAAAAACTGAATTTGGCTCCAACATACCGCAACAATCGAAACTAATGGCATGGTAAAATTTCTGTGGCAATTCGTCTTTTTGACAACACATAATCTTACCTGCTCCAAGTATCAAATGGAAGCATTTTCTAACCCCGGCTCAGTCAAACAGGGTGGTGTGGTCCTATCTAAACACTCGGCATTCATAGCACGATGACAGGGTGTGTTTCAAAGCACTCTCTCTCTGCATTCTTCATACGTCTCCTTAAAGACACAGCTACTGTACTGTGGGTGCCTGCCAGTCTGCTAACCTCTACCCAAGACAATGTGTTAGGCTCCTCGAAATCCCTACTATTAGATAAAAGAAAGAAAAGAGGTGATCCCTTAATACGCCTGAATGGCACGTCTCGGCCTCAGTGGCTGGGCTGTTCTTTTTTTTGTTTGCGTTTGACACAGAACGATCACCTAGTTTGGCATTTCCCAAGTCTTTGTCTGCGATGAACCTCTGCAAAATTACTGTTTGATGTGCTTACAATATTTTGGCTGTCTGCAAAGTTTTAGTCATTATTATCCAGCGGCTTTGAGGTCATACATCACCTACGGTATGATCAAAATGTTCTCGGTTAATGCCATGTTTGACGTAGATTAGAAGGAGAATGTTTCGCCTTTAATTTTCAGAGTTGTAACTAGCGTCCTTTACTCCACCCCGTTCACAATGGATGGGATGTCGAATCACAGAAGTAATGATTACACGACTATAAGCAAACGTTTCAGCCGTTTAGTCTATGCTTGACTCATAGGTTTGCAGAATCAAGGTGGTTATTATAGAGGAAGCCGTGGTAAACTACACGCGTTCGGTTGGGGCATATTGGTTTAACAAACTGAAATGCAGCAGAATATTTCAGGTTTGGTTATGTTGATTATTAGACTTTTTTTTGTGGAATAGAATTACTAGTAATAGAATAATAATAGAATAGAATAATAATAATACACGACGACAATGTTTAAACACTTAAGCCATGTGATAAAACAAGTTAGTAAGATTTTATTGAAAAAGTTTCAGATTTGTTTCTTACAAGCTTTTAAAAGTTATTATAAACTTTCAAACCAAACTAATAATTTAAAACATGTCATGCCATGTGGTATTCTTGCTATAAACATACTAGAAATATGCTAATTCATCCCACATATATAAAATAAATCATATTAAATGTTTTTGAGGGGGCCTCACAGTGGCGCAGTGGGTAGCACGTTCGCCTCACAGCAAGAAGGTCGCTGGTTCAAGCCTCGGCTGGGTCAGTTGGCATTTCTGTGTGGAGTTTGCATGTTCTCCCTGTGTTGGCGTGGGTTTCCTCTGGGTGCTCCGGTTTCCCCCACAAGTCCAAAGACATGCAGTATAGGTCAATTGGGTAAGCTAAATTGTCCGTAGTGTATGAGTGTGAATGGGTGTGTATGGATGTTTTCCAGAGATGGGTTGCAGCTGGAAGGGCATCCGCTGCGTAAAACATATGCTGGATAAGTTGGCGGTTCATTCCGCTGTGGCGACCCCAGATTAATAAAGGGACTAAGCCGAAATAAAAATGAATGAATGAATGAATGTTTTTGAACCATACTATATTAAAGTATTTCAGTTAATCTGTTGTTGTATTTCTATAGTATGGTAATACACCAACTATAAAATAAACAAGTGCCCCAATACTGTTTTCTACAACTATAGGGCATATTGTACTGCAATACACCACATTATACAGCAGTAAATGCTAAAGTACGCTACTGTATTTATTTTAGTTTATCAGTTCACAGTTAATATGCTTTAGCAAATACTATAATACACAATACAGTATAATAGATTATAATACATAATACTATAGTATGGTTCAAAAACACTTTAGTTTTACTATAATATTTTTTCATGTGAGATACTAGTAAATAGACATGCTAGCAACATTCTAATCTATGCTAACATTAGCAACATGCTAAATTGATAGGTGATAAAGCAAGCTGGAAATGATTAACGCATTTTGAATAGATTAATACAAGACAGAAATGTATCGGAGCAGAGAAACACTTGTAAAATATTGTCTGTAAACTGTGAAATCACAGAATGCTCTTTCTTGCCTGCGTATAGAATATGATTCCTAGTTCATAGCATAAGGTTTCTTATTTTATTTCACTTCTTGTTCAGAGCCCCAAGGCTGCTTCTGCTCTTAATAGTAAATTGGCTCTGCAGAGAGCAAGTAATAATGATCATACAGCTGAAAACAATTGTATTGTTTAACTGGTGGGCATTACTCATTCTGGGCATATCTGTTCATTTATTAAGAGACTACTTTACTTTTACTTTTTTTTTTCATGAACACTACATGCCGCCATCACGCTTGCAGCATTTCCTGTTTCTAAAAGCAAATTTTTTTTCTTTTTTGTTCAATTTGTCTTTTTAATATCTTTTTACTCTGCAAGCAAAAAAAAAGACATCCCTTTCACATCCCTTAAATATATATTTTATAGCCTGAGCACAAGATTAACAACAAAAGCATGGGCATGCATTCAAAATAAGTGCTACTACACATCACAGTATTCTAGATAAGTAGTCTTGGCATCTTCTGTGGCGTTACGCTTGAGGAGAAAGGTAAACGGCTGTGCTATCCAGAGAGTCTCAGAGGAAGAATTCCACCTGGAAACAAACAGGTTGCTCGTGCCTCGGATGAGGGGAATGTTTCCCCATCTGTGCCCGATGGAAAAGTGTGTGTGAGAGAGCTCGACGGGGCTCTCGGCTTTCTGCCCCGCCACTAATGATGTGGAAACGCCTCCATCTCTGTCGGAACGAATGCTCTGAAGGATTTATACTGAGCCTGTGGCTTAGCGAGAGCCTCCATAATTACAAATGTATCAATTGATGAATTGGCATTTCTGCCGCTCACTTTGAGAATTGTGATTTCCGTTTTTTTTTCTTCTTTCCATTCTCCCTACAGGAGAGCTGCACTTCACTGGCAATCAATTTACAAAGACATCCACCGGTCAAAGTCAGGTACATCTGTACGCAATCTTTTGTTTTATAAGCTTTGTAGTGAAACTAAAAGCCCCCCTGTCAACAGCAGCTCCACCGCAAAGTAAGACCTTGACTGAGAGACCCATACAAGTTGCTTATACTGTTTATTTTTAAAGGAGAAAGGCAACAGCATTCTTTTGCCCTGCGGGTAGCGATGCATTCTAAGCTGGGGCGAAAGCTCTGAATGATGGTAAATCCATTCAGTGTGTGTTTGTTCTCCTCAAAGCAGCGCTTTATCAGATATTCCGGAGAACTCAATCTATTGCCTGCCCTTAGGTGATTTGTAATGGCTGATCATTGTCTATAATGCATAATACATTACTGCGGGTCCCCTGCTCCTATCAATTCAGCTCACTTCAAATGCCTCTGTCAGCCTATCTCACCCTTGAGCCAGTCCGGATGTATGAATAATGTGTTTAAAAAAATCAATTGAAGGGATTGGGTCTTCCCTGTAGCGTCTGTTTATCAACAGCGTCTTTAGAGGTACCAGATTCCCCCTGCCGTCCTGAGGGAAAAGTGTGTGAAATAAGTTACGAGTAAACCAAATGCATATAATTTTCCCAAGCTCACTGGCTAAAATTTTAGCTGGCTGATAATGGAGAAGACGTGATGTATATGAGTGAGGGATGATGCCAGTGGAGAGAGAGATAGAGAGAGAGAGAGAGAGAGAGAGAGAGAGAGAGAGAAAGAGAGAGAGAGAGAGAGAGAGAGTCGCTCCATCTGGCCCCTCCTCTCCCTCTGTGAGGGGATTTGAGTTTTATTTACATTTCACAGGGGCTATTATCCCCTCATTAGTGTAGCTCTAGAGGGGTCTGAATTACCCCAAGAGCTGCTGAAGAGCTCAGCGCATTTAGCGGCTCGACTAAAACAACCCAATCTTTTTTTAATAAGCCAAACTGCTGCTGAAGGTGCGGCTACATTAGTGAGAATTTGGACGGAAAGAGGGTTTGTCTATTGTCAATAGTGTTATGCTCTATTGAGGACATTTCACACAGAATTCATTACTAAAACAAATAGTTTAGCATTTCTGAGACAAATTTCCCTTTTTATGAACCCTCATGTTGCATTCAGGTCGTCAGGACTGAAGCGTATTGATTTTGCTCACACAGTGTATCCTAGAATTTAAAATATATACTAAATCCCCATTGTTACACAGGTGTTCCTGGTCAAAAATGACCAGCTTTGTTTTTCTTTTAATTAGGATTATATTGTTTTTAGAACTGATTAATCACAAACCTTATTGATTTTGGATTATGCACCAGTATATTTTAGGAAATGTGTGAATAACTTTGTAAATTTTATAATGAATTGAATGCTTTTGGCAACTTAATTTCAAGAAGGACTGCTTTTGGATATTTTTAATGAAATAAATCAATTTTAAAGCAAACTCCCATGTTGAACATTAAAGCATGCTATTGTGATTAACAGAGATTTTCATTATTTTTTATAATACTAATTTATCTTTTAAAAAATGTTTTTTATTCAAAGATTTAAGTGCATAAGTTCAAATCAATGAGGCCTATCATCAATCACTTTCAAAAACACAAAACATGTCCCAAAACAAGTTGTGAATTACATTAAATGCAATATTTGGTGATAATATAACATACCAAACCATTTAGATTAAAAAAAAAAACATTACCAACCAAAATTTGCCTAAAACTGCACATGCTAATTACAGCATTCTAGATTCTCCTCAATTCCCGGAAATGTTAGAAAATCTACAGCAATTATTCCCAATAAAAAATGGTTGAAAATCCACCATCTGAGTCTATCTGATCGTTGCTATATTATTGCTAAACGCGCGACTTCAAAAAAAGCCCATCCAGGCGTCACAGACAAAGCTAACAGCGAGTAACTCTGTGGCATTCGATTCATTTCCCCGCTCCTCGTGCAGACACAGGCCCTCTTATAAACGCACAAGAGCCTTTGTTCTTCCTTTGAAAAAAAATGTGGCTAGAAAAAGGGGAAATATTTATAAAGCCCAGAACGATTGTGTGTGTGTGTGTGTAGCACCGCTCGTCCCTGAAGATCGCCGGGTGATTATAGGAAATAAAAACAGCGGCGGCAGGCTCATTAGCATAATGATTTCCCCTCGCGCTCCAGTGCGCCAGAGAGTGAGCGAGACTCCCAGCGCTCCTTAAGCATTTGAAGCATGTTAATAATCATTAAGTGTTTGGAGTAGAGAGGAGGGGAAGCAGAAATCTACGAGGGTTGACTGGCTGCTTCACCTGGGCAGGACCAAATTAACCTCTCGCCTTCTTTTCCGCCTTGTTGCCATCCTGCTGCCGTAAGGGACCTATTAGCGCAAGCTTTTAGCCGGGAGAGTGTTAGTGCTACCCTGCTATTGGCTGTGCCCATCAATAGCGCATGCTATTGCTTTTAATATAGCTGGAGTCTCTCTCTCTCTCTCTCCCTCTCTTTGGAGATGCTAATGGCCTATCCTGGGAGATTAGATAAAACAGTAGAGAAATCAGCTCATTAGCGGACACAGATGCTAAAGAGTGTGGTGTGGCATATCAACACTGTGCCTGATGCCTAAGTTCTGCCAACCTAGCATTCATCTACCTGTCTTTCACAATGGTTTATTAATGGAATATGAGAGCATCAAAAATACTTGTTGCGATATTCGCTAAATCGTTTATGACGATATTGACATAAGCTGCAAAAAGGGTTGCTTTAACATATATAACAAAAATGTCTTTATTTTTGTTTAAAGGGATAGTTTACCCCAAAATTTACAACATGGTTTACTCTACCTAGTTGTAAATCTTTGTGAGTTTCTTTCTTCTGTTGAACACAAAATAATATATTTTGAAGAATGCTGGTTGCTTGGGACTCATTGACTTCCATTGTAAGTAAAAAATATATATACCATGGAAGTCAATGGGTATTAGCTACCAGCATTCTTCGAAATATCTTCTTTTGTGTTCAATACAAGAAAGAGACTCAACTAGGTTTGAAACAAGTGAAGGGTGAGAAAATAAGTTTCATTTTGGGGTGAACTATCCCTTTGGTACATAAATGTTTAGAGTAAACCATTAAATTTCAGTTTGATTCAAATGAATTAAGTTGCAAAAGCATTATAACTGCGTAACTCATTATTAAACATTAATGCATTAGTACAACATTAGTACTACATTTTTTTTAGACGTTCTGTCACGCTTTATTTTGTTCTCACTATTATCTAACCATTAAGACTTTTAGCTCAATAAAGTACTTATTTGGTGCTTACTAAGAGTTAGTAAGGTAATGGTTTAGGTATTGGGTAGGATTAGGGATGTGGAATAAAATCATACTTTATAAGTACTAATAAACAGGTAATAACTTAGTAATAAGCAGGTAATTAGCCAGTAGTTAATAGTGTGAATTAGTATGTAGTATAAGTGTTACCAGAAGTTGTTAATGTTTTTTTTTTAAACATTTTTAAAAATAAATTTAATAGTTATTTGCTCTATCAAATAAAACAGTTTTTTACAAGTTGTTTTCATCATCTGTTTAGTTCAGTTAACTAATGTTAACAAATTGAGTCTGAGTGTAAACCCTGTAAAAATGCTGGGTTCCACACAGTTCCTTCAAGTTGTCCCAACAAAAACTGATTAAATAAACTAATCATTT
>CAIGQW010002378.1:1248707-1268607 GCA_903798125.1 Danio choprae
ACATTAAAGTACAAATGAAATCAAAATTAACCGGGCAGCATGGTGGCGCAGTGGATAGCGATCTCGCCTCACAGCAAGAAGGTCGCTGGTTCGAGCCTCGGCTGGGTCAGTTGGTATTTCTGTGTGGAGTTTGAATGTTCTTCCCGTGTTTGCGTGGGTTTCCTCCGGGTGCTCCGGTTTCCCCCACAGTCCAAAGACATGTGAATTGGGTAAGCAAAATTGTCCGTAGTGTATGAGTGTGAATAGGTGTGTATAGGTGTTCCCCAGTGATGGGTTGCAGCTGAAAGGGCATCCGCTGCGTAAAACATATGCTGGATAAGTTGGCGGTTCATTCCGCTGTGGCGACCCCAGATTAATAAAGGGAATAAGCCGAAAAGAAAATGAATGAATGAATATATATACACACACACACACAGTATTAAGTTCAGTTAAGTTCAAACCAAAATTGTCTTGTGCTTGATTTTGTTTATTTTCACAGAAGAAATAAAAGAAAACTAATGTTTTGAATGATATATATAGATGAATAAAGTCAAAAAATACATTTTATTTACTTTTGTAATCAAAGAACACATAAAACAAAATGCAAATATAAAACTGTTAATTAATATAATATTTTAGGGAGTTCAGTCAAAATAGAAAATTATTAATATGTATTCCCTCTTATACCATATATAGATCTATGGAAGTCAATAGTAAGCAAATTTGTTTTGTTGTTTGATTGTGTTTAGAAGAAAGAAACCCATAAAGGTTTGAATGATATGTTAAAAAAGAATTAAATTATGAAAATACAATTTTTACTGAATTATCCTTTTGTAAAAATGATATTCTTTATTTGTATTTACTACAAGAATTACACTGGCTGCCTGTTAAGTTCTGTATTGATTACAAAATATTGCTTCTTACCTATAAAGCTTTGAAGAGCTCCTATTTTGCATTATAAAGGGTCGGTCCCGTGATCCTCAGCGCTCCGCTAGTGTCTGAAGTCAAATGCGCGTTCACATTTTACCGGATCTGGAACTACATATTTGGTGATGTACCGTATCGACGTAGACATGTTCAAGCAAAAGATCCGAACCCAACTCGATTCATTTATTCGACTCTGAGTCGACTATTTCGTTAAAGAATCAATAGTTTTAAACACTGTGCACTTTCAGATTTAAACCTCAGCTGGATGTTTTCATTCACTTACAGCTGTGTTACACACTGCATGGAAGCTCATTTTCAAAAACCCATAATAGGGGCTCTTTAAATAATCTAGCTCCTGTTTATCTAACCAACCGTCTGTTTTGCTACAATCCAACCCGCTCTTTAAGATCTCAAAAACTCAGGGCTTCTGGTGGTACCTAGAAGAGCAAAGTCGAGTAAAGGAGGTCGAGCCTTCTCATTTATGGCACCAAAACTAAAACTGGAATAACCTTCCTGATAATGTCCAAGGCTCAGACACACTCTCTCAGTTTAAAACTATATTAAAGACCTTTTTTTTCAGTAAAGCATACACTCAATGCATCAATGTGCTCCACACTGGTGAGCTGACTTGACAAATGCATCAGACATTGTGTTAGAAACTCTCATATGCTTTACATGTTTCTTTATATAACTGCTATTTTTATAACGGATATCATAAAATAAATATATAATATCCAGTTTCACTTGTCTCGTGTTGACTATAAATCCTGATGCTCACTGATTCTGTACTTTTGATATGACACTTTGGAACAAGAAATGCAATTAACTGAATGAAAAATAATTAAATACCTTTTTTGTAGCATAATTAAACCCCATGACGGTTCTCACAGATGGGAGAAACTGTCACCTGTTCACAAAATGTGCTTTTGTTTTGAAGAGACAATCACTTGAGCAGTGCTTTGCGCATCCCAGGTTTTGTCTTACTCAAGAGAGGCTTCATTTACAAGCATGACACATGGGAATTATTTAAACTTAGTGTGTGTCTACCTTGTATTCCTTACATTGTGGGGACCAAATGTTACAACAAGTACAGCAATACCAGTGAATTTGTGAACTTGTGGGGACTTTTTTTGGTCCACATGAGGAAAATGGCTCATAAATCAGACAGAATTATGTATTTTCAAAATGTAATAATGCAGAATGCTTACTCTGCGGTTTGGGTTTAGGGGAAAAGAATACATAGACTGTGCAGTACAAAAATCATTACGTCTATGGGAAATCCCCATAAAGACAGTTGTACAAATGTGTGTGTTTGTGTGTGTAGAGTGCCCTCCACCAAAATGTACACGATTTGTAAATGAGAGAAAAGAAGACTAGGACAGCATTGTTTAACCTTTTGACCTTTTGCTCAAAATATGAAAATAAGGCTGTTTTCCCTAAAACCTGTTTTAATCATTTGTGGTGATGTAGTAGGTGATGTCATATTGTAGTTTTGGTGACTTGCTGACCTCAGGACGCAAATAATCTCTGTAATCCTCCAGCTGTAATTCCCGGAGATTTTGTTTTGGCCACGTGAACTGTCCTCTTGACAGTAGTACAGACAGACACATGTCCTCTTCCAGGATGATTCATAACACTTAGTTAACTTGAATTTCTTAATGAGTACCCTGAAGATGGAAATGGGCATTTACAGTGTTTTTGCTATGTTCTTATAACCACTTGCTTTCAGTGACACTTTTGTCTTAAATCACACCTGTGTTCTTTAGTTTTATCAATTGCGATGTTTGTCTAGAGTTTGTCTATAATGAATTTCCTCATATTTTTACCTCTGAAAACTCGTGGTTGGAGAATTTTCAGTTCCTGGAGGCTCAGTGGTCAGCACTTTTGCCTCACAGAAGAAGGTCACTGGTTCAATTCCTAGCTGAGCCAGGAGGTATTTGTGTGGTTTGCATGTTCACCCTGTGTTCGTTTTGGTTTCCTTCGGGTGATCCCTTTTTCCCTGCACTCTCAAGAACTGCGGTATAGGTGAATTCAGTAAAATTATATTGATTATAGTGAATGAGTGAGAATGAGAGAGCTTATGGGTGTTTCCCAGTGCTTGGTTACTGCTGGAAGGGCATCCGTCGCAAAAATATATGCCAGAGTAATTGGCGATTCACTCCACCGTGGCAACCCCTGATAAATCAGGGACTAAGCCAAAGGATAGTGAGTGAATGAGGGTGCCAATTATTGTGGCACACAAATATGTAGTGAAAATATAAATATTTGTTTTGATAAAACTATTCTGTGTTCGCAATATAGTTTGTAATACAGACTGTTTCACAAGACTGTGATGATGCGTTTGACCGTCATCAGCATCTTTAATCCTCCAAAGTTTTTAATATTTAGATTAAAAAAGGTATTTATGAAGCTGTACTTTGTATTAAATAATCGTTGCATTAAATTACAAAAAAAAAAGTTAATTCATGCAAGATATTTCTAATGCAGTGTCTTTGGGCAGGACACTAAATCTGACATTGTTCTCTTATTTGGCTGCCGTTATCAGTCTCAAACTACTATTATTATTATTATTTTTTTTTTTTTTTTGGAAAGTCATAAACACAATATAGTGGAGTTTTACATTTGTTATTTGAGCAAATTAAATGCAAAAAAAAACAACTATTTGTGGTATACTCTCCCATTCACTGCTCTCCACGTTTATATACAGGTGAAGTCAGAATTATTAGCCCCCCCTGTATATTTGTTTTCCACAATTTCTGTTTAACGGAGAGAAGAATTGTTCAACACATTTCTAAACATGATAGTTTTAACAACTAATTTCTAATTTCTTTTATCTTTGCCATTTGATAAAAGTACATAATACTTTACTAGATGTTTTTCATCTTAAAGTGCAATTCAAAGGCTAAACTAGGTTAATTAGGTTAACTAGGCAAGTTAGGGTAATTATGTGTGTGTATTTATATAATTAGGCAAGTCATTGTATAACTGGTTTGTTCTGTAGTCAATCGGAAAAAAAAAATAGCTTAAGGGAGCTAATAACATGGAGCTTAAAATGTTCTTAAATTAAAACCTGCATTTATTCTAGCCTAAATAAAACAAATACTTTGGGAAAATTCCTTGCTCTGTTAATCATCGTTTGGAAAATATTTGAGAAAGAATACAAAAAAATCACAGGAGGGCTAATCATTTTGACTTCAACTGTATATATTTGAGCAAAAGTTCAAAAGGTTAAACAATAGAGACAAATGATCACATACTTTTTAGCTCATATTTACCTAGGGTGCCAATATTAGTGGAGTGCACTGCATATATGTGTATATATTTGAATGGGTTTTCACACAAACTAAAACAGGCTTTCACTCTCTTCTGTCATCCTGTTACATGCGGAGAAAAGCTGTCTGAAGTCTTCACACTTTCAATTACAAAACCTGTTTACTCTGAGCCTCCCGAAGTCCCACACCTCTGACGTACTCACACAATTGTTTCCTCTTCACGACGAGCAGACGTGGCATGAATATACTTTTATATATATTAAAAAAACTGTCCAAATGCTTTATAGAGTCAGAGAAAAAGTGAAAACAGCTTTCAGATTATTAACAGCACTTTGTTGTGGTAATGAGGAGCAGCGAGCAGCACTCATTGATTATGCCATAATCCTACACGAACGAGACTCGGCAGAGAGGATCATGGGAAGGGAAGTTATTTCGCGCGGGCATAGGTGAGCAGCTTTCCTGGACAAACATCTGTACAAGGCTCGTTTGTTCCTGACAAAATCGAAACATTCAGGGCTTTATTGCAAACCTGATTAAATGAAAACAGGCCCTAATCCGACGGCGTCTGCTGTATCGGTTTGCCCACACGTCTCTGTTAGACATTTGTAACCTAATTCTGTTTTGTTTCAACTGCAAGCTTAGCTGCAGGGTGTCTTGGCAAGGTTAAGCTAACATGACGTAGCGTCAGGAATAGCTGCGAGGTGTGAGGGACTCTACTGACATGAAGCTTTAATTAAGTCGTCGCAAAAACAAGTCGGAAAGTTTTCACTGTCTTCCAAACTTTGGTGAACTTTTTTCCAGCATAAATCATCAAATCCATCAAAATTAATTCACATGTTTTAGTGTTTAAATGACTAATATCCAGTAGGCTCTGATATGTGTCGTACACTGAAGCTATATACATGAATTATCTAAAGCAAGGCTTATTAATCAAGTATACTTATTTTGAATGTTCCTGTTATCTTCATGGTTGGCTAAGAAATTAAAAACTATTTAGTAAAAATTATAAAGGCTTTCTTGAGTATAAGATATGAATTGGGATGTTGAAAGATATGTTTAACCTAAAGATATGATCAAGATTTAGAAAAACTTGTTTTTAATCTGGAAAAAGTCATATATTATTAATGTACACCTTTGGCGATAATAGATAATAGATTTATATTTTATGCAAAAAAAACATTAGAATATTTATTAAAGGTCATGTGTTATGAAGATATTTGATAAATTTCCTACCATAAAAGAACAAAATCTAATTTTTATTAGTGTTATGCATTGTTAAAACTTAACATGGACAACTGATCTGTGATTTTCTCTTTATTTAGATGTTTTTGAACCCTTAAATTCCAGATTTTTGAATAATTTTATCTTGCACAAATGTTCTCCTATAACAAACCATACAGTAATGGAAAGTTTAAATATTCAGCTATCAGATCATATGTAAATCTCAATTTCCGAAAACTGACAATTATAACTGGTTTTGCGGTCCAGGGCCACATATGTACTAAAAGTCTTTATCATATCTTTGTTAACAAACTTTGCAAACCTTTTGTTTTAGAGCTTTGATGCACCCATCACCTTCTCATGGTTCAAACAGAAAGAAACCCGCTCTGCTCATGCAACTCTAACCATTGGATTTAATTAAGACACTTTATTTTATTCCATATTTAGAAGGAATCCACTAAAACACCTATTAGTAACGGTAGTAACTTTATAAATACATTTAAAAAAATCTTTACGGTCACTTATGTTACTTGAGGTATTAGCTCTGGCAAATACAAACAGAAATGCTTGCGCCTTTGTCAAAGTTTGTTTAAGGTGAGACACTGCAGGCAAAAACACGCATCTGTCGATTTTGAGATTTGGGGCTTTTTGGCTTTTCATCAAGTGCTTATTCAGTCTGATGTAAAGAAAGATTCAAAATACACTTTTAAGTGTTTCTTTTGTCACCGTTTATCATTGTTTTGTCTGCAGACTTCAGGTAAAGTATATATTTTAAAACCTATTTGAGTTTCTTCTCCAGCAGTGAGCCATAAATCCCCCCCCCCCCCCTTTCTCTCTCTCTCTTTCTCTCTCTCTCCCTCTCTCTCTCTCTCACACACACACACACACACACCAGATTTCAGTTTTATTTCTTTCTGTATTCTGATAGTGTTTTTTTTACAGAGGAATATGTTCATGCATAACCTGAAGTTTATACACTTGCACAAGTGAAAATGTTTTTATTTTTATTATTGATTTATTTTATTTGATAAATTTTATTGTCTTTATTTTACTGTCTATTCACAAGTGATAAAAGGAAATTTACTAAATCCCCTCTGTTAAAAACATCTCTAATGTGTCAAAATAAACAAACAAACAAAGAAATAAATGAATTTTAGAAATCTTCACATATGTTTTCACTGGAATTTTTAGCCAAATTATTTAAAAAAATAAATAAAAAAAGATTTAATCATTCAGCCGCAGAAGCCGTACCCTGCTGTGTCACCTGCAGTGTCTTTCCTTACCTTCTCCATCATAACTAAATTGACACGTTTTAGTGTTTATAATACGTTTAAATACCTAATAATCCACATGCTACATCATGTGCCGTAATGCCATCCGCAGTGTTTGCATGGCTCTCCTCACACTCAGGATGTATTTAAAGGAAGTCCATATTGGAAACAGCTTGAAAAGGTGCAGTCATTGACTCCTCCATCGATTATCTGGGGAGGAGCTCAGTGTGTTACAGGACAGACTCCTCCTCTCAAAGAGAAGATCTGATGCTCTTTTATAGACACATCTCATGTGGGCCATGACGGCAAATGCTATTCCTCAATTATTTACACCGCCTAAATGGCAGCCACTGCAGGGTGTCCATGGCATGTGTGTGTTTGAATGAGATATTTTCATGTTTTTTGGGGGGTTTGGTGGATCGAAAATGGTAGACACAACAGATAGAGTTGTGTGTATACATATATATTATAACAGTATATACATATTTATTAAACATGTATATAAATGGCGGTTCATTCCGCTGTGGCGACCGCAGATTAATAAAGGGACTAAGCCGAAATGAAAATGAATGAATATAAATCGTTTGATATCGTTTTTCTATAAGAAATATAGAAACACATTGTTGCAGGTTGCAGATTGTTTGTTTGTGTGTTTGTTTTTCTCAAATACGTACATAGCAGTCGTATGCTTTTATAAAATGACGTACGTTATGCAATGGGTGGTGTGTATATCTTACGATTGAAGATTGCAGTTTTAGATTGCTTATACCGTCTGACTGTTTTTGTCACAAGGCTGCCCTCTATCTTTCAGCTGAAGGAATGCATAATTTTTTCTGTAAATGTGGCTTAGACTTTTACATTATATATATATAATTTTTTTTTCTTCTCCACATTATTCGAGTGCCTTGGACTGATTTTTGCTGTTTATATAAAAAAAAACTACTTCGAATGTTTTCTTAATATTAAATTAAATGTTAAAATAAACCATCTGTATTTACAGCTACACTGCAAAATTGTTAACCTCCAATTAACTATACATAAAGAAAATAACAATAACATTATGGTTATAAATGAATCTTTTTATTAATTCAATCTATGGTATTGTTTTTATTAGGATTAAACCATTTACATTTTAATTACATTTAGATGCTACTATTTTTTAAGTATTATTGTTGTTGATGTCGTTGTTGTTGTTGTTGTTATTGTTGTTGTTGTTGTGTACTGGAACCTAAGCTGAATATTTTAATTAGTATGCATTTCATTAATCAATTAATTAATTTATTCATTCATTCATTTTCTTTTCGGCTTAGTCCCTTTATTAATCTGGGGTCACCACAGCAGAATGAACCACCAACCTTTCCAGCATATGTTTTACGCAGCGGATGCCCTTCCAGCTGCAACACATCACTGGGAAACATCCACACACACTCATTCACACACATACACTACAGACAATTTTTTGCCTACCCAATTCACCTATACTGCATGTCTTTGGACTTGTGGGGGAAACCGGAGCACCCGGAGGAAACCCACGCAAACACGGGGAGAACATGCAAACTCCACACAGAAACGCCAACTGACCCAGCCGAGGCTCGAATCAGCGACCTTCTTGCTGTGAGGCGATCGTGCTACCCACTGCGCCACCGTGAGTTTGCATTTTAATTTAATTTATGTATTTATTTATTTACCTACTCACTCACTTACTTGCATACATAGTTTCTTAATTACTTTCTTACCTACCAACCTACCTACATACTTACACTTTTTAGACCGTTGTGTCTTTGTTTTCTCATCTCAGTTATTTTGTCTGAGCTGTTTGATGGCACAAGTTTTCTAAGTTCATTATGGCATATGGCAACAGTCTCATAATAAATATGGCCTGAAATTCTGACTCTCTAATGCACTTTAATTCTGACTTTCTAATGCACTTTAAGAATTATGTTTAAGAGTTTATGAGTTATGAGTGTAGAGGATGTGATCTAAAGGAAATGTAACAGAAAACCTCTCAGGCTGTAACCACACCGTGGAGGTCTGCTGCTTAATGATTATAACGAAGACTAGGAATTATGACTTAAAATAGTGATCCTCTGATGCACAATAAAGTTATATACAAAAATCACCTATATATACAACAATCTGTAGTGAAATATATGTAATTTAAAACAATGAGTGCATCTTATATCTTTATGCTTGACTAAGGTGCCGAGATTTACAGATTTATTTTACAGGGATTATTTCTAATAACAATAGTCATAATAATGATACAATAAAGAGAAATGGTAATAGAGTGGAAGGAATCAAATACAGACATACACAGTATATACATACATATAGAACAAATAAAATGAAAATTGAATACATAAAAGTATAGAGATATTTTAAAAATATAACCATAAAATAATTCTATACTCATGCACGTATTAATATATTTCGAAATAAATAAATAAGCAATGATAATAATAATACCATAACTAGTAATGTAACAATTTAATGCTTGAATTGTGTTTTACACGCAAAGCTGCCAGCGACACTGATTGATTACTCCACATCTAATTTCTCTTGCTGGGAGCAACTACATCTGCACACACTTCGGAGGCCGTCAGCTGTCAGTCATTCCTGTAATTGATGATTTGGCCAATCCTGTGTCTGCTCAACCCCCTGCGAAGGAAACTTGTACTGTATCCACTCAGAACAGCAGCTGCCAGTCAAAGCCGTAGTCACACACTCTTTCCCCCTGCTAGACAAAATCAGTCAATCCTTGTCTTGCAGTTCGTCCATATGGAATCAACCCTGCTGTCAATCAGACCCCAGGTCAGCATAGCCTAAAGATCTCAGCAGATTGAAACAGCCAATTCCTGTTTTTTCTCTCCTTCTCAAAGATGATTGAATCTATAAAGTAGTGTCTTTTACTGCGCCTCCCGGCTATTGGATCCTTTTAAAGAGGGTCGAATCAAATCACAATAGTGATGATACTGATGTAACGTTACAAATGAAGGTTGAGGTTGCTAGCGCAGCGAGACGGAGGCGTCCCTAAAGATCCTGGACTCTTAATTATGGTGAAATAATCGGTGCGTGCAGCTTCGCCTCGGGCTGAGAGCCTCAGAGGTGAACTTTACACAGACACACAGAGAACAGAGAGCACAGGAGATTCTGGTACTGCTCTGAAAACGCTGTGTAGTTCAGCCAAAGCGGACAGGTTTAGATTTAGCTGTGGCAAAGGCTGTAATGATCTGGATTTAGAATGTCATTATAAAATGCACAATAAAGCAATAGTGCCTACTGAATATACTGTACAGTTAAGAGCAAAAATATTAGCCATCCTGTAAAATATCTTTTTCAATTTTTTTCCCAAGTGCTGTTTAATAGAGAGAAGTTTTAATGACTAATTTCTAATGACAGTAACACTTTATTTTGATGGTCCATTTGAGTATTAGTACTGTCTGCTTAATATCTGTTAATACTGCTCCTTCAACAGACATTTAACTGACTATAGGAAACTTTGCCAGTACATGTCAACTTACATTAACCCTAACCCCGACCCAACAGTCTACTTATAATCTAATGAGAATTAGTTGGCATGTAGACGCAATGTAACTTAAATTCAACAAACAAACCCTCAAAATAAAGTGTGACCCTAATGACTCACTTCTTTTGTCTTTGCCATGACGACAGTACATAACATTTCACTAGATATTTTGTAAGATACTATTATTCAGCTTAAAATGCCATTCAAAGGCATATAGGTTAATTAGTTAATTTTAAGTCATTTTTAAATCACAACAGTGTTTTGCTCTGTAGCCAGTTGGTAAAAGGGGGGGGGGTGGTGGTAATAATATTGACCTTTTTTTATTATTATTAAATTGCTTTCATTCCAGTCAAACTAAAAGAAAAATAACTTTCTCCAGAAGAGGAAAAAAAGTGTAGTAGGAATTAATGTGAAAATTGAATTGCTCTGTTAAACATTACTTCGGAAATATTTGAAAACGAACTGTAGATATACACTTGTTTGTCACTTTATTAGGTACACCGGAGTTTTAATACAAAAAAAATAAATAAATCAACATCATATAAGGAAGAGAGATGATTTAAGCCACTGAATGTGGCATTGTTGTTAAAGCCAGATGGACTGGTTTGAGTATTTGAGAAACTGCTGATCTACTGGGATTTACATGCACAACCGTCCCGAGGGTTTGTTGGGAATGGTCTGAAAAAGAGAACATTTCCAGTGGGCGGCTGTTCTGTGGGTGAAAACAGTTTGATAATGTCAGAGGTCACAGGAGAAAGACCAGACTGCTTTGTGCTGATAGAAAGACAACAGTAACTCAAATATGTAACGATTGCAGAAGAACATCTCTGAACAAACAATACGCTAAACTTTGAAGCAGATGAGCTATAGCAGCGAAAGAGCAAACCATTGATACTTCTGTCAGCAGAGAACAAGAAACTGAGGGAGCAATTTACATGGGTTGACCAAAAGTAGACTAGAAAGCTGGAAAAAGTTGACTGAAGTGGGATCTGATAAGTCTTAGTTTCTTCAGTGACATTTAGCGTCAGATTTTGGCATAAAAAAACATGAAGGCATGTATCGACTCTGCCTCAAATGTTCATATTGGCCGTGGGAATATTTTCATGGCACAATTTGAGCCCGTTAGCTTTTATTTCGTTGGAAAGTGGAAACTTTAGAAAAAACTAACTTTACATTGGTACCAGTTGTTTTAAAGCATCATTAAAAATATCAGCTATCAATATAAAAAAATATCAAATATCAATATGTGCCCAGGGCTACATTTTTGAGAACCAAGAAATATGTACCATTAACTACGCGTTTTTGCAGTTTTTGTTATCACAAATCCACTAGTGGCACATTTTTGCACAATTTCATATAAGTTACTGGACACTACTATTACACACTACTCTTTTTTTTGGGTTTCGTTTTACCTGGTTTCTGGAACCGTCCTTTGCCGGACTCGAATCCCTGTTTGCTCCACTCCCAATTCTGGCGCTGTTCACAGCAAGCTACCAAGCAAACCAGTCATGCCAGAAAACAGTCAGTCAGCGGTACCTCCCGTAGCATTCATTTTACGCACAAAATGCAGCCATTATGTACCCCAAGGCACATATTTCTCAGGTTTTTAGTAATGTATCCCTGGGCACATATTCCCAATGAGCCTGTGTTGAAAGATATAGTGGTCTTTGTAAATAGTGGTCTTCTGTGGAACACAAAATAAGATTTCTCTTGAAGAATGTTGGGAATCAAGCACTTTTGGTTACAATTGTCTTCCATTATATGGACAAAAACACTAAAACTGTCTGCAAAAAGTGCCTTTTTTGTGCTCTTCAAAAGAAATAATATTATGTAGGCACTTTGGCATTTATGGGGTTAATGTCGGTCACTTTACGAATGCAGTAGAGTAATACAGACTGAACACTTGATTGACTTACCATTTATTCGTGAATAAATGCATCAGTGATCTAGATCCTCTGTTTTGTCATTACTGTTTCGTCATTTATTGCCAAATAGTCAAACTGTTGTAGAAACACAATATTACACTCACAGCAGTACAACATGGCTGTTCATCAGCACAGCCGTAATTTCCTATAGCTGAATCACTGCAGTTCTAATTTACAGCTGTGTTGTTGTATACTTTCTGCAGTAATTAAAGTAATTTACACATTAATTAACCCTGTTAACTAATCTAGTACTTATCTGTGTAATTACACCATAATAACATGACCTTAAAATAAAATGCAACCCAATAGTTTTTGGAAACTTGTTGTAAGCAATGCAGTGTAAGTTGGGAGATTAGGACACGGGAACCTGGATACCATTGATCTCTATTGGTTTATTGGATCATATATACACTTATCAGCAATAAACTGTAAGCGTTCACACTATATAAATAATAAAGAAAATCATATATGGAAATGTTTTCTGGCATCACCTACGGTTAAGACGGTTCATTTATTTGATCCGCTCCCTCTCCATCTGTGCTTGTCTTCTCTAGTTACACTTCACCACTGGAGACAGAATATTACAGAATGCATATTATCAGCTTCTCAGACACACAAAGAGCATTTATAAAGCTATCTATACACATTTAGTCCATTTTATTCAGAGGGTTTGTAAGATGTTTTTCAAAAGGTATTACTCTGCTTTCTCTGTGGTGATTTGCTTTGGTTTAAACTGTGTCCGAGAACATGGTGGAACGCAGCTCGCCATGAAGTAGATTCCCATTCTCTATATTGAAGTCAATCAGAGACTCTTATGTAAACCTCTTCATTTCAATCAGCACTGAGTTCCCATTCACCACAGTGAAGACACACACACACACACACACACACACACACACACACACACACACACATTATCTCCTGCTTATTGTGCCCCAGCCCGTGTCTTGAGATTAGGATTTGGTGATACCAGATCTCACCCTTTGAAAGTATGTGAAAAGCAGCCTAAACATCCAATCTACATGCATTCATCCCCATGACTAATCTGCAGGCCTCTAATACTGTATGTCTGCCCTGGAAACAGAGGTGCATCGAGGACAAACATCCACTGCTGCTCCCAAAGCTCCAATGAAAGCAGATTAGCAGGGGCTTTATCTGAGATGGGGCTCTCCTGTTGCTCTTTTCTGTCCCGGATTCCAGTACGGCTGCATAAAGGAGAGCTTTTGGGGCTACGGGTGTCTTTCGCTGCATTTAAGGAAGTTTCGATGCATCCAGGGCTTTTTGCCGGCAAACAATGGCAACGGCTTCCATCCCCCTACTTAACTGGACGCAGAGTTGCCCCTGTTTGTATGAATAGGTTTGGTAAAGGATGGGAGAGGGCAAGGCCTGACAGCCTGGTCCTCGTGTTCCCCGATAGCCCAATTGGAGGTGCCCGACGGGGGTCCCACCTCCCCCCGGCCTCCGTCACGCTGAGATAATCAGGTTTGTGTGAGGAGTATGTGCTCTTTTGACAGTCATCATCCCCTCATTGATCCATTACACCCAAGCCTCCATTGTTCCCCAAAGTGTTTGAAATGCCTATTGGAGGAGAGGGGAGGGGCCGGCTTTTCTCAGACCTGTCAATCAAGACGGACATTTTTCTCACTGTTGCCATAGCCCGAGGTGAGAGGTCAGAAAAACACTGAATGAGGGTTGACGAAGCGATCATAATGGCGTATTTGGGACGTCCCTTTCAACAGGGAATTCGGCGAACACACTAACACACACAGTGAGTAAATGAAGACATGTTTGGATACCACTGCCCCGCTGTGAGACTGAGGGGTGTTTGAAAACTAAATAGGCTTAGGAGATTTTTGTTTTTTACCCGGGAGTCTTAAGGAGGAGCCCCCTTTGAATGTGTGACCCTGCCGAGACTCTTTATTCAGGCTCTCCTGAGTTCTGCCGAGGAGCTGGAGTGAATTGACTCCGGCCGAGAGGCTGTGATTCGACTCGATGATTTGCAGCGCTTACTTGAGAGAGGTGAAAAGGATTGGATAGTGTAAATGGGGGGTAATACTTGGAAATGAGAAAAGTAAGTTGGCTGCTCTTAGCAAAACTGCTGGAAAAAAACAAGTCCAAATTCACTGCCCTTGTTTACTGCATCAAAGATTAAAAAAAAAGATTTCCCCATCCTGTAATAGAAAACAAAATATATTGTTGTTGTTTTTCTTTTGTTAGAGATAAAAAACATGCAGCTAAATAGCAATATGTATTTAATTATTTATAATATGGTCATTTAATTTGAATAAATAATAAAGTATTATTTTACTGTTGAAAATTAAAACTAATATCAATTAAATATTCAGCCTATAATAACAATTTGTTGTTTTAAAAAAACTATTAATATTTATTAATTAATTGTTTGTTTATAAACCCATAATATATTGCTAGCATAAAAAAGAATTTATATTCATGTATTGTCTGATTCCTAAAACAAACAATAAAGCATTAATAATTAGCATTCATTTATTTCTAATAATTTAGTTTGTTTTTCTTATAATAGTTCATTCCTGTTTTTCTTTTCTTTTTTCTTTTGTTTGCTTAGGCCTATAGTATTTTATTTATATCATATAAAATAATATATATATATATATATTATTAATCAATTAATAAATTAACTTATTTTTTTGTAGGCCTGCAGTGTTTCATTAATAACATTAACGATTAAGTAAAAATATGTTTTTTTTTGTTTTTTTATAAACCAACAAAATTGTGTTATTTTAAATATATAACACCTTGTTATTCATTTATTTATTCATTCATTTATTTATTCATCCATTTAAATGATTTGTTTGTAGGCCTAAAATAACATTGTATTGCTAACATTAAGTATTAATAGTTTAATGAATGATAAAGCATGAATTTTAACCATTAATTTCACAATTTTATAATTTCATGTATAAAATCATTTAACTAAAATGTGTTTTGTTGTTTGATTATATACCTATAACATTTTATTTGCTGAGAATTATTATTGTTATTTATTAATTGTTTTTTCAAAATTAAGTTTGCTTGTAGGCCTATAATTCTAAAATGAATGAATGAGCATTTGTTTCTTTGTTGGTGAATGACGTTTATTCTTGAAGTAATCAAGTCTTAATGTACACTGTCTGTCTATGCAGCATGTATTTGTTTGTTTGTATTATTTGCTTGTAAACCTGTTGCCTTCCATTATTGAAATACATAATAAAGCGTTAATATTCATTAAGATTCATTTAGCGGTAAATAAATGACCTAATCTCAACGGATGACGGGTGCTCAATAATCCCGAAATAAAACCCAACTTTAGCCATTCTTTTACATTTCGCTATTGTACGACCCAAGACAGCACAATGCCCCCATTGAAGATAATGACTGCGTTGACTTATTTAGAGTACACAGGATCCCCTTGATAGCAGTGTCAAAAAGAGGCCGCTGGTTGATTTATGACCCCCAAAACATGGCCCCGGGCCCCACAGAAGGATGATACAATTACCCCAATCTGAGTCTTGTTACTTTCAGCCAAGTGTCAGGCTTGAGATGGAGGCTCTGTGGAGTCTGTTGTCTGGCCGGCCTGTTTAAACGAGCGTTTATTACTCCTCCCCTTATAAATCAGTGTAGACAGTCCTGCTGAGGCCAGAGAGAGCTCTCTTCAGAGGGTCTTGCTTGTTGGTTTGTTTGCTTGACTCATCCATCTTTGCTTCGACATGCCGACCAATCAAGTTGCATCTAGGTGGTAAAAAAACGTGAAAAACAACAAACATAAGATTTACATTCAATGCTAACAAGGTGAGATCCTAATCCTCGTCCCCTATGTTTGCAGCATGTGGTTCCTTCTAGGATTTCCCTGCTTATTTAATGGTGCCAAAGCAGCAGATCATTACACAGTGTTGGAGAAATCAGGATGAGCCATAAAACTCTGGTGTGTGTTTTTCAAAACCATCGTTCTGTCGTTATCAGCTAAGGTTGCGTAATATTGAAAAAACAAAACTGACATTGGCATATGATGTTTTTCTTCCATATGTATTGCAATATAATCACAATTTTGCCAGATGAATTGAATAGCTATATTTGCATAGAATTCATAGTTTTAGATTGATTCATATGATTTTGTAAGGGAGCGCACCTTTAAAAAACAAATTACAAGCATAGATAAATACATTAGAGGAAAAGTACAAATAAAGTAAACAGTGTGCTTAAGAATTTTGAATATTTAAAATACTGAAATGCATATTATTAACCATTCCAAGTCCTTAATGTGGGAATTAAGCATACAGGGACTAAGCCAAAAAGAAAATGAATGAATGGTGTTCATTAATTTATTCATTCATTCATTTTCATTTCGGCTTAGTCCCTTTATTAATCTGGGGTCGCCACAGCGGAATGAACCGCCAACTTATCCAGCATATGTTTTACGCAGCGGATGCCCTTCCAGCTGCAACCCATCTCTGGGAAACATCCATACACACTCATACACTACGGACAATTTAGCTTACCCAATTCCCCTATACCGCATGTCTTTGGACTGTGGGGGAAACCAGAGCACCCGGAGGAAACCCACGCCAACACGGGGAGAACATGCAAACTCCACACAGAAACGCCAACTGACCCAGCCGAGGCTCGAACCAGCGACCTTCTTGCTGTGAGGCGAATGTGCTATCCACTGCGCCACCGTGAGGCCCTGAATGGTGTTCATCATTTACTAATTTTTTACTTGTTCCAATCATGAGTTCCTTTCTTCTGTTGAACACAAAGGAAGATATACTAAAGAATGTTGGGGGAACAAACAGCCATTGTTTTCTATAGCAATTTTGTTTGTTTGTTTCTACCATGAATGTCAATGGCTGCTTTTTCCCAACATTCTTCACAATATCTTGTTTTGTGTATAAGAGAAGAAAGATATTCATAAAAGCTTACAACCACTTGAGTGTGAGTAAATAGTAAGGACATTTTCATTTTTTGGTGAACTATCCCTTTAAAAGCAGATGCAAATGATAAAACTTTAGTCTGTTATGGTTAACCTTATTATGGTGCCTGGTTAATCCTGACTTAGAAACTACAACTCTCGAGCTGTGATAAGAAACGTATAGTTTCCTCCTAATATGATTTAAATAGACCAGAAACATAACAAATAAGCAAGCTAACATGCTTATGATTGATACTGTATCTTTCATTCAATGTATATTTTTCAGTACAATCTATACACATTTGATTAAGTGTATTTTGTTTGTTGAGAGATTTAAAGTGCTAAAGTGCTGTTTTTAAGAGTATGAATATGTGTGACATAAGCAAACCCAAATAACAAACAAACTAACAGAGAATAATCTGCAATAATCTGACATTATTTGGATCTAAAACGATGTATGTCCTTCACATTATATATATATATATATATATATAATTTATTTATATAAGCCTGTCATACTGAGCAGAGCAAAGACGGTGGACGTTCCGCCACAAGATGAAGACAGAGACCGCATAATAATCCCTTAGAGGAGAAAAACTCAATTTCAAACTGCAGCTGATCAAATCATTATAAAACAGGTAAGGGACTTTCTAAGTCAATCTCTCTCTCTTGTATGTTGTAGTGCTGTATTTATACCATAGTCTGGTAGTGTTTGCTTTGCTTTGGCTTTTTCGGGATTAATTATTGTAATATCCTGATTGCAACAGAGAATTACTGGGAAATCTCTGTAGACTGTTGTATAAACACAATATCACACTGAATGTCACTGGGACACTAAGAAACACTAACGCACGCCTCCCCCCAGTGCCGATATACAGATGTTTATATATATATACAGCAGAATGAACCACCAACTTATCCAGCATATGTTTTACACAGCGGATGCCCTTCCAGCTGCAACCCATCTCTGGGAAACATCCATACACACCCATTCACACTCATACACTACGGACAATTTAGTCTACCCAATTCACCTGTACCGCATGTCTTTGGACTTGTGGGGGAAACCGGAGCACCCGGAGGAAACCCACGCCAACACGGGGAGAACATGCAAACTCCACACAGAAACACCAACTGACCCAGCCGAGGCTTGAACCAGCGACCTTCTTGCTGTGAGGCAAACGTGCTATCCACTGCGCCACCGTGAGGCCCGCACCTTAAAACTTGTATATTTAAAACAATTCTGTACATACAATTCATCATCCAGAGCTTTTTGACTGATTGCATCTCTGTTTAATGTTTGTTGTCTTTTTCATATATATTTCATGTTGTCACTTGTCACTTTATGTACACTGGAAGCTTCTGTAGCCAAAACAAATTCCTTGTGTGTGTAAGCACACTTGGCAATAAAACCCATTCTGATTCTGATTCTGATATATATTAAGTTATTAGAAGTTTCATTAGGAGATTTGGTGAGCCAAAAATAGTTCAGTAAAAACACTGAAGTTATCACATTGAAATATGAATGAGTAAATGTGCATAATCTATTGAAAATCCAAAACTACAAAATGTTTCTTACTGTATCTCTTCACATTCAGTTAAAAAAACAAAAAAACAAAGCACCATCAATAATTCTTAATTTAATGTTTTTAAGTATATTTTGCTGTCTTATTAATACAAGCACAAATCAGAATATTAGTTAAACTTCTTTTTCCTAATCCAACATTTTGTTACTTGTCATTTTAACATTTTGAATTATGGATCACAGATGATCACTCAGTATAGTTAAAATGGCAAAGGTGATCTAGTTGTTTGGATGACAGGATGTTACTGTTGGTCTTTTTTACATTTCTATCATAAAACAGTTGTCAGCTGGTAAATATTATACTACTTAATAAATCAATGAAACTTGCCTCTGGAATTCATGTTTGGTGTCTGTGATCACTGAAGCTCCATCTTCTTTAATCTGATTGGTCGTCATTTTTTCATTCATGAGCTGTAGGACTGCTGAGGCAGGCCATCCTAAACAGTTCACTTTTAAAAGTTTGTGTCAACCTAACAGCAAACAAAGGCAACATCAGTTATCAAATATTTTGCCATTTCTATTTTGTAGCTCTTTTAATAGATCATTGTAATAAATAAATTAGTACATAAATACAAACAAAGTACAATAAATACTATTTTAGTGTTTATATTTCAGTGTACTACTTACCATTTTTTTGTAATTGTAAAATGTATTTACTCACAAGTGAAATTATTTCTCATTCTTACACCATTTTTTCCCCAATTTTTATTTTATATTAACTTTTATTTCTTTTATTTAAAAAAAAAAGGCACTGTGGGCCCTAAAACCCTTGGCATTCTATGCATAAACAGACATAAACATTTAGACTGCATTTACTGTAGAATACTGTAATGCTTATCATTAACCATTTCAAGTCATTAATGTGAGAATTAAGCGTAAAAATAAATGTCCTTCAGACATAAAGTGTTAAAGATTAATGTACCTCCACTTTGATGTGTCTGAAATACAGTATGGATTTTCCCTGAGGCTGCAGAAACTCCTCAATGTGTGGTAATTGCAATTGCGCGAAACAAGCCTGCTAGTGACAAGTCAATGCTAGAGAGCACTTGGATGAATTCATTAGTGTGTGTGTGTGTGTGTGTGTGTGTGTGTGTGTGTCTGTGTTTAGGACTGAGTGTTTGCATATGCATGTTTCTTGCTTCAGGAGGCAAAAAGAAAATTAACCACCAATTGACCTTCTGTGTCTTCGACTGTAATGCAGGAGAATTTCCTTTAGCAGGCATTTATATTGAAGTGTATGTGTGTGTGATATAAAATACAGCATATATAA
>CAIGQW010002378.1:1291974-1309524 GCA_903798125.1 Danio choprae
TTATTTATTTATTTATTTATTTATTTATTTATTTATTTATTTATTTATTCATTTATTATTTGTTTGTTTGTTTTAATTGATTGTTTATTCATTGTCTATTTTATTAGTTTCATTCACTTATGGATCATATTTAGAATCTTATTTAATTATTTGTATAATTAATTTACTTATAATCATAAATGATCCAACACAAAGTTGTTTCATTTATACTAATGTGATTATCTTATTGAAGGTTTATTTACTTTATTATTTTTTTTATTTGTTCATGAACTTATTTATTCACTTTTTTTCTCCAAATATTTCTCCAGACTCTTTCTTTAAATTCTGTATTTCTTCAAAACATTTCACTTTGATGTCCCTTTAAGTAGATTAGTATACCATATTTTACAAAGCACTGTACTCAGGTCTTTTTCTAAATAGATATAAATCTATGTAATTGTTTTCATGTAGTCTAATAGTTTAATAATTCATAGATTTTTTTCAGCCAGTAAATGTTATTTAATGTTACAGAAGTGTTTGATAAGTACACCGAAAGGCAATTATGGTAATGGTTAGTGGCGCTCATCAATCATGCTGGATGGCGCTGTCTGTGCGGTGAGTCTGATGTGTGATTGGCTGCTGGCGGCAGGGGAACTGAACACGTCCTCATTAATGTGCGCGAGACCCCGCGGGCTCTTCACGAGGACACCCGCGCATCACCCGGGACTCTCAACTCATACAGCGCATATAAACTGTTCCGCTGTCTGAACAACAACTTTCGGCGTGTTTCGCGACAATTCGCGTTTGTTATCTGGACCTTTAAATCTGCTCCCGTGACGTCAGCGCCGCCGGTGTTTAAAACAACGTGCAAACTGAGCCAACGTTTGTTATGAATTTTTTTTTCCAACTTCAGCTCAAGCACGTTATGTTTGTGTCATATTGCGGTCTGTGGTGGCTTTAGTGTAAAGAGACGAACAGAAACAGGAAAGGGACGCTTATCTTCTCCAGTTGATGGAAGATTTTGGTGATAAACTGATGACCCGCCGCGGGACTGCAGCTTTCTCTGTGCTGGACACTCATCATGTCATTTACACAGTTTGGTTATTCATATCCTGCAGCACCACAGGTAACTTTCCTTTACTTTTCTTTTTCTATTTTTTTTACACTCCACTGCACAGTGCTAGAGTTGGATGTCAATGATTCATTATAAATGCTTCAGATTAATGGAATGTTAATAATTGACTGTTTTGTTATATAAATGAGGGGAAATGTTATGATTTTTTCCAGAATGGTTAAACTTGATTCAATAATTCAGAAGATTATAGTTAAATCTAGATTAAAGATTTATAGATTGAGTCTAGATTATAGGCTAATGGCTATTTCTATTGAGTTATTTGAAGAGTGTTAAAGGGAGAGTTCACTCAAAATGACAATTCTGTCATCATTTACTCATCCTTCATGTGTTCCAGACTAGTTTGAGCTTCTCACTTCTGTTGAACACAAAATAAGATATTTTGAAGATCGTGGGAACTATAGATGGATGATGTGGGAACTATGGACTATGTCAATTGTTAATAAACAGGAAAAAAGTCAAGGGTGAGTGAATGATGACAGAATTCGATTTGTTTTGGGGGGTGTGAGCTATTCCTTTAATTCAGGAAAAAATACTTTTTTAAATGAATACCTATTCTATGTAATTGTAAATATTTTAAGGATGAGAAAGAAAACTTGAACAGAATTTTTGATGAAATATATATAACCATCACTGTCTACTGTAAGATCATTGACATCATTCCCAGGATAATTTTGTTTATGATAAAAATGAGAAGTGGGAGGGATATATCTTTTCAGAACAACAGAATGACATATTTCAGGATCAAAAATATAATTTATTTTTAAGACTGAAGATCTAAAAGTAGCGTTATTATATAGCATCATCAAAGTGATCAGTAATGTATTTGACGTTTACTAATGAAACTATATTTTTAAATAAATTAATGCATTATTTTTTATTATGTTTATTCTGTACCGCTATAGGAAGCTTGTTGTAAACAGTCTAAGACCACATTTCTTTTTTCTCTATTTATTTATTGATTGATTTATATTTTTATTGATTTATTTTTCTTTAACAAGAAAAAAATTAATTAATGTCATATGTAGTTACCCTCAATATTAAAACCTACATCACAAATTATTACAATTTTTTTTTTTCAAATTAAAGCCATCAGATCAAGAAAGTTTTTTTTCAGTTCTTATTATACAATATTTAATGCATATTTATTTAATCTAAGATAAAACCATTTATTTTATGTATTTATTATGATCATAAACTCTTCGCTTGTATCTAATTTCTGACACAGCTTTAACCATTATTGTGGATATCCCTGAAGACTAAAGCTCATTTAAGTCATAAATAGTTTAAATGCTCAAAAAGCAGTTTGAAATATCTCACTGTAAAGTCTTTCATGGTTTTCAAGGACATGTTTTAAACTATTTATCCTTTCTTTGGCAGCTTTTAATGTCTTCTAATGCTCTGAGCACCTGCTTTGAGTCTAGTGGTTCTCTGCTAGACTCTGGAGTGCCGACTTCTCCTCAAAACTCACTTTACTGCCCCGTGTATGAAAGTAGGCTTGTGGCCTCCAGCCGGCATGAGCTGATCCCTACTGCGGTCTATGGCAACTCGTGTTCAAAGAATCACGCTTATGACTCCTGCAGCTCTTACGGTCCAGATTCAGCCTCATGCTATCCTCTGGTAAGCATTTATTTTGTTCGTTTTAGTGCTGTTCAATGATTACTTAATGATATAAAAAACCTTTTACTTTTTTTTGCTATATACTGTATATAAAATATTTTTTTATTGTTGTACATGCATACACACAAACATACAGTTGAAGTCAAAATTATTAGCCCTTCTTTGAACTATTTAATCTTTTTCAAATATTTTCCCAAGTGAAGTTTAACAGACCAAGGAGATTTTCACAGTATTTCCTATAATATATTTTCCTTTAGATAAAGTCTTATTTCTTTTCGTTTTGCATAAAACTGTTTTTATTAAAAAAATTTTTTTACAATTTTAAGGTCAATATTATTAGCCCCCTTAAGAAATCTATATTTTTGGATTGTCTACAGAACAAAACACTGTTATCTAATAACTTACCTAATTACCCTAACATGCCTAATTAACATAATAGCATTTAAGTCTAAATTGTACTTCAGGCTTAATACTAGTATCTTGGAAATAAGTAGAAAAATATTATGCACTGTCACCATAACAAAAACAAAATAAATGAGCTATTATAAATTAGTTATTAAAACTATTATGTTGAAAAATATTTTCTTCATTAACAATTGGGAAATATTTTTAAAATAATTTTGACTTCCAGTGTATATGTGTGTGTATTTATGCCCCTAATAAATATACACAGTACACAAAAATTGATGTTTAATCATTTGACAGCACTAGTTCCAATAAAAGTAAAATATAATTTCCATTCACTGATGTACATAACTTGCTTGATTATTATACTTTATATTAGGGTAAACTCAATGAGAAAGATGGAGTGCAAACTGGGCATTCAAGAGTTACCCAAAGCTCTGCATATTATCCTTATGACTACCCAATTGGACAATACCCGTATGATAGATATGGGTAAGAACTGCAACCATTTTTTTTATTTTACTTTACTTGCTTTAATGACAGTAGAAATAGCTGTATTTGAGCATTCTGCATGTTGTTTAGATATGGATCTGTAGATGTGGGGACAAGAAGAAAGAATGCGACCAGAGAGACCACCAGCACATTGAAAGCATGGTTGCAGGAACATAAAAAGAATCCATATCCTACCAAGGGGGAGAAGATCATGCTGGCCATCATCACTAAGATGACCCTTACGCAGGTCTCCACCTGGTTCGCCAACGCACGCCGGAGACTCAAGAAGGAGAATAAGATGACGTGGTCACCGCGTAACAAGAACTCAGATGAGAAGGAGTGTGACGACGACCAAGAAGATCTGGATGAAGCTCAAGAGGAGCCAGTAAAAACTGAACAGGATTTCAATGGTTTGTTGAACGTTTTTTGATGTTATTAGTTTGGTTTGAAGTGCAAATATTGTTCATTTAGCCTATTAAGCATAGATTGGGTGAGAAAATAACTTTTTATTTATTGAACCTGTGTTTTTTTTTATGACATTCATAAATATAGCCAGTTATTTCAGTTGAATTATTGGCAGTACAAATGTATATACAGTTATAAAAAAAGGAGGAGACCACTTGAACATTTTCAGTTTCT
This sequence comes from Danio choprae, assembly GCA_903798125.1. Lineage (NCBI taxonomy): Eukaryota > Metazoa > Chordata > Actinopteri > Cypriniformes > Danionidae > Danio > Danio choprae. The sequence goes on from CAIGQW010002378.1 coordinate 1,296,242, forward strand.
TTGTATTTTCGATTTATTGTTATATGCTTGGTACCTTAAAATCATAAATGTAGTTTTATTCTGTGAGCTTCTGGTGATATTTTCTCTAAAATATAAATTTAAATGTTGCCTTTTAGAGCAAACTTTTACATAAAATAGCAAAAACGGTACTATGTTTTCAGTTATGCTTGTATTCATACTAAGACAGCTCAAGTGTTAAGAAATCAATATTTGGTGGAATAACCCAGATTTTCAGTCATATCACATTTGCTATTTTAACCAAATGTCATTGTCTGGGGAAAAAAAAGGTTTTAAATGGCAATATTTTATAGAAATATTATAGAATAAAATAAATATCAACATTTTACCCCTATACATCCAAAGAAACTTTCAAGTGGTCTTCATGGAAGAATATGCAAGCTTGCAAAATGGTTTAATACAAAAACATTCTATGCTATCTGCCATTGATTAACAGATCAAAATATTCATGGTAATCTGGCTTCGGGGATATTTTTTTCAGTTACTGTTGAGTTTAAGCTTAAAATAAGGGTTGAGAGTTCCTGTAGTATTTCTTTATGACTTTAGGGATAAGTTATGCTTAGGGGTAGGACTGGAGTCTTTGGATAAGAATATTGTTCCAGGATCAAGAAAAGTTGTTGATCCAGGAACAAGTCTGTGTCTGTAAAATTGAGTCGACCACATTGGCTACATCGTTTAAGCATAAACCAATTTGATTGGTTATAATGCTTAATGCTGCAAAAATAACAACAACAACAACAACAACAACAACGACAACATGTTCTTATAGAACATGCAGATTTAATTCACTAATTAACACTCTTCAATTATTTAGACATTTTGCAATTTGTCCCCTTTCCATTGGATTTTGTTAAGTTTGATGACATTTTTTCTCTCTTTAATTCATGTAATAATACAGTAAAAAAATCAATTTAAAACTACACCTTCCTCAACTTTTGAAGCTGTATATGAAAGCCAGCAGACTGATATTTTTATAAGGCCTTAAGACAATTTTGTTGGCAAAATCAAAAAGATTGAAGTTTATGCACACTCTCAAGAGCCTCGCTTTCATTCAGTGATGCGTGAAGCTAATTTTTATGCAACGTTAAAAATAAAACTGCTAAAAGTTGCTGCAATGTCAGTGTGCCATGCATATTAATTCAAGTTTACTGGATCACGTTTAGTTTCTTGTAAGTTATACCTGCATGAGTTCGAGCATGAGCAAAATGTTTCTGGCTGCAGTTCACTTAACACCCAGCGGTGTCACTATATTTCCTGAACTCTGCATATAGCTCATTTAATGTCATATTTATAACCTGTCTAAAAATATGTTTCATAACTCCAGACAACCATGGAAAGGATGATACAGACCAACTTCACAGTGATCTGGATGATTTTGATCTAGTGGAATCTGATGGCTCTGAGTGCGAATCAAAACCATCTTTTGTTGTGCGCGTTCGCTCAGAAACCAGCGAACACCCAGAAACCCACTTTAAAGATGCTTTTCATGAATCCGTTACCGAGCTCACAAGAGGTGTCCAGGAATTTAGTGAAGACCGTCTGCGACCAGCTGCTGAGGATCACCAGTTGGCAAAGTTTTACCTTCAACAAGGCCAAAAGAACATTGAGTCCAAGCCGAAGATCTGGTCGCTTGCACAAACCGCTACTTCATTGAACCAAGTTGATTACTCATCATGCATGCATAAACGAACAGCGTGCTCTTCAAACTGTGACTCCGATTCAGAGCTGACAAAGAGGAAACAAGAGTCTCCAGTGGCTACTCTGAGGAACTGGGTGGACGGAGTGTTTCACGATCCTCTATTCAGGCACAACAACTTAAACCAAACTTTCAGCAACTCCACAGAGTTATGGACTGATGCCATTTCCTCACAGAATAACTACCACGAACACTCAGGAACACCTATTTCTTCCTCTCGTACTTAATAGTGGTGTTTTTTTCCATACATTTTTGTAGCACCATCACAAAATCAACATGTTAGCCAATCTCATTAGTTTCATCCTGTAAGCTTTTGTCATATAAGACATCTTGAGAGTAATGAACTTTATTTATACTAACATTTTCCAACACCGCAATGTAGATTTATAGATATTGCCACTTTTACCACTTTGTTAAAGAATGTGATCACTGCTGTAAAATAACACCATACACAATGCCCCCCAGTATGAAGTCTCAGTTCCTCATCTAACATCCCTTAGAAAAAAAAAAAAAAAAAAAAAAAAAAAAAAAAAAAAACGCTCTCCGTGGTGCTGAAATGCTTCCAAGAGCACATTGGCCACTGGAGTGGTTTTTATGTGGTTGCATTTGTTTGACTGACGTTTTTCCCAGTGGAATCACACAACATGGCTTTACATACATCAATAATTTGAACCCTTCCACACAATGTGCTTCAGACTGAGAGTTAAGTTAGAATCATTCGGTCGTGACAAATATAAATGCCCAAGGGCTCATACTGCTAAACTGGTAAGTCAGTGGTACTTCTAAGAATTGTATTCAGAGAAACAATGGTTTTCATTAAGTGACTGATATGGCAAGCCAGTTTAACATTTGTTCCTTAAGACCCCTTATATTAATGTTCATATTTGTATTTTTATTTTTGTAAAACGCATCACTTAAGATCATATAAATGTTACTAGTAACAACTTAAACACAAATTTAATAACCAGGCATGAATGTCTAATCAGTGGGAATTGGAAAAATGGAATACAAGTAGGAAGCAAATTGTTTAACGAATACATTAATCTGCATACAGTTCTAATTTGCAATGGAATAATCACTTGAAGCAATATGAGAAAGTTACTATAACATGGAATAAGTAATAACTATGAATAATGTCCTGTTAGTCCTGGAATAAGTAATAACTATGAATAATGTCCTGTTAGTCCTGGAATAAGTAATAATAACTATGAGTAAAGTCCTGTTCTGTGTGCAGTGCTGGGTAACATACAAAACAAAATGCTGCTGTTCCCTCACAGATTATACAGATTACAAATGATAGAAAGAAAGGTGTGGTTAGTTATTTTTTATGTAATTTGCTCTGTTGCTCTTTTAGATAAATTAGACTACTTTTGGATTACTTTTGTTATAGCTCGACTATAACATACACATTGATGTTTTAGGTGAAAATGAAATTGACTAAGGAAAGGTTGGGAATTCCTGCATCACGTTTGAGATTGGAGACATGAAGACAAGGGGTTGGATCCAAACGGAGTGTTTTTCAAGAGTTCACACTTAGCTGATGATTGATTATAAAGTGTGTTTGGCATGCTGTCCCGGGAGAGAGCCCTGAGCTCATAAGATCCTTGAGCCCGGGGCTCCCTCCCATTTGCAGGGCGAGAGGGGAGTTTGATCTCAGGTAGATCTCGAGACTTCCCTTGCTGTTTGAAGCTTGTGTGCAATTAGGTATTGTTATGAAGATATAATTACTTACTAAGAGCATGTCTATAGTGCCGATTTGGATTAGTCAATTAACTTGAGTTGTATGTTTTTTGGATGGTGGGAGGAAACCGGGGGAAACCTACGCGAGCACAGGGAGAATGTGAACTCCGCACAGAAACGTTGATTAGCCTGGTAATGACATTCTTGCTGTGGGGCAACAGTGCTAACCACTGGGCCACCGTGCCACCCATCTAGGAAAAGAGGAGGAGTAGGGGAGGAAGGGTGGATTCTTCAAAACGAAGATGACTATGGTATGAAACTTAGGTTGTTTATGGAGACTTAGGAATCGTCTGATTGGGGATAAATTGAATAATGCGGGACCAGCCGCGAGCATTCATAAGCACGTGATCCTCTCGAAATTTGTTTTATAAATAAATGTCACATCAAGAGAATGGTCAGACAGGGAGAGGTTGAAAGCCAGTAATTCACAATAGAGACATTCAAAGAGCGTTATCCTTATAACAGGCAAAAGGTCAAGGCAGGTGGCATAAACAATGCAAGGGTCAAAATACAAGAAAGGCAAAAACAAGGAAAACACTTTAAATTGTAGCAACACTAACAAGACTCAGCAAGGGATGTATGAATGAAAGATGTATTTATAGTCCAAGTAATTAATAATAATGTCCTTCAGCTGTGTGTAATCAGAGTGAACCTGAAACCGCTGTGTGAACGCAGGATATAATGGGATATGTAGTTCAGATGAATGTTACATGAGTTCTCCAGCAACCCGCGAGGGCAACACAGCTGGTGATTCCAACAAAACACAAAATTTTCACATAAAAAATTTAATTTCATTTGTTTTTACAATAAAAAAATACTGGTTTTAAAAATATTTGTCCAGACCTTCAAAATACATGTAGTGAAGGTCAGGAGAGTATTTTACAACTATGAATGTGCTGCATATAGAGGTGCTTTTCTTCTCAAATTCTGAAGCATGAATTTTAAATTATTTGATTCAATTAGAACAGAAAATAATAAGGGAAAGAATAATTAGCATTAATTTATTGATTTGTGATCATTTACTGTCATTGCATAAATTGTGTGCTGGTAATAAATAAAAAGGAACTATCATTTGAGCATTATATGAAATGTAATCTATAACTGCACTGTAAAAAAATCTGTTAATGAACAGTTTCTGTATTTTGTGATTCACAAGTGTTTCTGTTTATTTACTGTTGTGAATTGCATTATGGGACCTTGATCTCTGCTCTGTCGACTTTTAATGTTGAAAATTCTACTCTACAGTTTAATAAAGTGACTTTTATTGACATTTTAGTAGTTTGAAACAATATAATTATAATGAATAATATAGAGATAAATACCATTTTTGCACCGTAATATACAACACCAACCCAGACAATATATCACCTTAAACTATTAAAATGTTAACAAAAGTCACTTTTTTGCACTTTTCAAGGTTAAAAGTTGTTGGAGAAATAACAAAGAAAAATAAAAAATAAAAACATGAATCACAAAATACAGAAAACTGCTAATTTACAATGTGCAAGTACCTTTTTTGTAATCTGATTACATAATCCACATTACATGCAATCAGTCACTGCCCTACAACTGACATGCAATTAATTACACTGAAACAACCCCTTAATCTAAATGAAACCAATGTAGTTACCCTAGACTACCAGTACTTACTTAGTGCTTACTCATGTTATCTAATAAAGCAAAGTTCTATCAAAAGGTCAGTATTAACTCAAAGATGCTAAATATTAAAACTATCAGCAGCAGAAAAGGAAAAACGTATACTAGTTAAAGTGGCTTGCCATAATGTCAGCAATGAATTGGTGCCATTTAGAGCCACCTGAGACCTGCGCAAACTCTAGTCTGTCAAACTAGATGCTTACTTTTTTTTTAAAAAACCAACTAGGAAGAAAGTCAAATGGTGTTTGGCAACAGTGAAGTTCTAACCCCTGGTGAGAGAAGTGAAGAAGACTTATGATTTAACAAATCTTGAATGAAGTAGATAGACTGGTCTTTCACTCTTCGTCTTTGATCATTTCAAATCCCCATATGCTAAATAATTGGCACATTCATGAGTGTATCAAATGAACCAAAATGAATCAAATCAACAAACAAATGTGTGAAACAGTCCATTTACCGACATAGAATATATAAATTATGTACAGAATGTGTTGCTTTAAAGCATGCAGTTTTGTTCCATTATTTTGTATAGTTAATCTATAGGCCATATTTTGTAGAAATATATGTTAAGTAAAATAAACATAAAATGGCATAAAGCTATGTCGATCGGTGATTGTGTTAATTGCACGCTTAAAGCTTGCTCTCGATTTATTTGTTCTTTTTTTTCCAGTTTAAAGCTCGGGATGATGATAATAAAGTATTCATTAGAACAGAGGAGAAACCTGCCACAACCTTGTATGGGATTAACGATTTTAGGCTGAATTATTCAGGATGAATTCATCCGAGAATTCCTTTCTTTTTCGGCTTTATAAATAACTTACATATAAGGTAATAAATAATGACATCCAGGCGTTCAGTAAAGAAACTCACGGCAGTGCACGCTGCAGAAATAAGAGATCCCGTTTCCTATTTACAGTTCAAACAAAACTCAGTTAGTCTGTTGGAGAGATTTTTGGTATACATACATTTATATACAAATGAACTTATATATATATATATATATATATATATGTGATTTTATTTTTTTTGTCTTTTTCACACATTTTGAAACACATTCAAACATAACTTTCCCAGTTTGAATTAAACGAATTATTTGACAATCATTTTTCTTGCATGGGGAAACTTAATTTAAGCCAAAATTATGTGGATATTTATATTTGGATATTTTAATAAAAAAAATAGCATCCCATTAGCTGACAACTGTATTCCAGCAAACACATAACATTCCTCTAGCGTTATTATTATTTTCTTTTGTCTCTAATCATAGCCCAGTGTCATTTAATTAAATTCATCTTTATTTCTATAGTGCTTTTACAATGTAGATGGTGTCAAAGCTTAACATAGATGAAGTTCTAAAGTCATCATATCACAGTATGGATTACAACAATGCTGAAATATTTTGAGATTTTGTGTTGAAAGCAAATGGCAGCTGATTTGTTAGTGATTTAACTTATTCAAAGTTATAGCAGAAAAACAATAAACAATAAAATACACTGAAAAAACAATGGATAAACTTAAAATACTTGTTACACCTAAAATAATTAAGTTTTTTTAAATACTGAAAACTGTAATACATTTAGTTGAAAAAAAAAAGTCAAATTTGTTCAAGTGTAACAGGTTGAAATAATTTAAGATTTCACACTTTACAGTGTATTTTGTATGTTTTCACTCTTTATAATGTAGGCAATGTGCCAAGAACTATATTTGCACATTAAAAGTTAATAAAAAAACATTAGTTTTTACTTCATTTCTGGTGAAATTCAGTCCTGAATGTATAGGCACACTCATAAAGATTCTCTTGAGGCAGTGGTTGGAGTCTGCTTTGAGAAACATGACACAGTCTCATGAGTAAAGGTCATGACTCTAGTACACGCGGCAGAAGGGAATTAGTGCAGACAATTAGGTGAAGTTATCGGTCATATCACAGAGCACTACACTCTCTTTGTGACAGACTGAAAGAGTAGAATAATTATAAGGTGAACCAGAACCAACCAGTATGTTAGTGTGGTGGATGGCTGGAATATTTCGAGTACTAAAAACATCAGCTTTGGAGATAACTAGGTTAACATTAATGGACAATAAGGTTAAGTTTATTAAAAGCGCACATTTCTGATGGACTGACAATCTTTTGATTCTTCATCAGCTGAAAATAAGTTGAAAAAATGATTATTAAAATGCTATCCCCCTTATTTTGGAACATGAAAGAATGCTGTTGTACCTGTGAATGTGAGAGACCTCTGATTATCCACCATATAGATAAATAACAGGAACAACAAATTACAATCAGAAAACGAATTTTAGGACAATGTTAAAATAATATAAGAAATGTCATAACAATATAAAAAGCCATTGCATGATAGATTACCTACAAATTGTAGTGTATTATGGTTTACATATTATATTCATAACAAAATCGTAATGTAATCTGCTCCTTTTAGATATTCTGGCTACTTTAGATTAGTTTTAGGCTAATTTTGACCAAATTTGTTTATAACAAACACTTGAAAAACATTTTTTTTTAGGTCAAAATGTATTGACTGAAAAAATGTCTACATGTGCAAACATAATCACGTGTTTCATGTAAAATCAATGAAATTGCCTTACCTTAAAATCTTTCAGAACCATATTTTAAATGTTTCAAATAATATGATTGCACGTGAAGCTCATGTGGTATTTGTATAATGGTCAAACAATTGCATACTGTAGGTAAAACATTTGCAAACAAAAATGAGTTCTGTATAGTCTGAATGCATTAAGTAGAAGTGAAAGTTGTGATATGTGGCCCATCAAGTGTGGTGACCCATACTCAGAATTTGTGCTCTGCATTTAACCCATCTAAGTGTTCCCATCCAACCCATGCCAGTTGACAGGCTTCATACCCTTTATTTCTGATGCTTCTTCCATACTAGGTGAAAGATAATCTGACAATGGTAGTATGTCCAAATTTACATGACTCTAACCATGCATACAATTTTATGAGTACTGTAAATTTGGACATACTACCATTGTCACATCATTTTTAAGCCTGTCAACTGGCTTGGTACCTTTTCAAAAGATAAATTTTTGTACTTTTTAAGTACTAATATGGACATGTTTGATGTCTATTAGTACCCAAAATGTACAAAAGTGTACGTTTTGAAAAAGTACCACCCCAGTGTCAGCTTATACATTTATTTATGAAATAGTATTGCTGCATATGGTAGGATGACCAGCAAGTGAAACACCAAACGAATGAGAGTTATCAATAATTGCTCTTCATTATCATATAGCCCCTTAGAAGATATCTCTTACTGTTTACATAGTATATTATGAAAATCGTAGTTAGTGATGTAATCTGCTCATTTCAGATACACTCAAAAAATGATGCTTGCTGTTTGTTTAAACTACTTATTAAAAAATGAGTTAAAACAACACAATTATTGAGAGTGTTTTGGGGACAACATAATTTGTTTTTATGTTCAATCCACTTAAATTTGTAAAAACTAATAAGTTAGCTTAATTCCTTCATGTTGCCCCAACACAAATTGATTATGTGGAACCCAGCATTTTTTACAGTGTATGTATTCGGACTTCTTTTAGATTACTTTGGTTAATTTTGATCAAACTTGTTTATGACTTAAAATTTTAAATGGATTTTAAGTAAATATTCAAGGTCAAACGGCATTGACAAATGGCTTGAAATTCAAAAGCATGGTTTGCATGGAATTAATATGGTCATTCTGAATTATGAATAGTCAAGAAATACTATCAAACACATCAGGGTTGTTTAGAACCGAAGATATAACAGAGATAAAAGAATTAGGGACAATCGGCTAATTTACTCCCAAATCAACCAAGATGTAGCTGCAATCTGATAATTATTTAAAACATAATGTTATCTATACTTTAATGTATATATTATTTGAAATCTTACATAATTTAGATTACCTGTAACATCAGTTACAGTACTTTCATGTTAAAGGGGATAGTTCACCCAAAAAACAAAAATTCGGTCACCATTTACTTGTTTCAAATCTTTATGAATTTCTTTCTTCTGTTGAACACAAGGCAATATATTTTGAAAAATGTTGGAAACCTGTAACCATTGACTTCCATAACATTTGTTTTTCCTACTATGAAAGTCAATGGTTGCAGTTTTTCATCTTTCTACAAACTTTCAACAGAAGAAAAAAAACATCATAAAGTTTTGAAACCACTTAAGGGTGAGTAAATAGTGAGTAAAATTATATTTTTCAGTTAACTACCCTAATTGGATTTAAATGGGATAAAACTTCACTTCTAGAATTGCAATCATGAACTCATCAATAAAGTAACTCTACATGTAATCACATTCAAATGTAATATGATACAATTGAATTTGGAATTGTATTGCAAAATCTACAGTCGTGGCCAAAAGTTTTGAGAATTACATAAATATTGGAAATTGGAAAAGTTTCTTCTTAAGTTTTTATAATAGCAATTTGCATATACTCCAGAATGGGCCTCACGGTGGCGCAGTGGGTAGCACGTTCACCTCACAGCAAGCCTCGTCTGGGTCAGTTGGAGTTTCTGTGTGGAGTTTGCATGTTCTCCCCGTGTTGGCGTGGGTTTCCTCCGGGTGCTCCGGTTTCCCCCACAAGTCCAAAGACATGCGGTACAGGTGAATTGAGTAAGCTAAAATTGTCCATAGTGTATGTGTGTGAATGAGAGTGTGTGGATGTTTCCCAGTGATGGGTTGCAGCTGGAAGGGCATCCGCTGCGTAAAACATATGCTGGATAAGTTGGCGGTTCATTCCGCTGTGGCGACCCCAGATTAATAAAGGGACTAAGCCGAAATGAATATGAATGAATGAATATACTCCAGAATGTTATGAAGAGTGATCAGATGGATTGCATGAGTCCTTCTTTGCCATGAAAATTAACTTAATCCTGAAAAAAACTTTCCACTGCATTTCATTGCTGTCATTAAAGGAGCTGCTAAGATTATTTCAGTAATCGTCTTGTTAATTCAGGTGAAAATGTTGACGAGCACAAGGTTGGAGATCCTTATGTCAGGCTGATTGGGTTAGAATGCCAGACTTGACATGTTAAATGGAGGGTGATGCTTGAAATCATTGTTCTTCCATTGTTAACCATGGTGACCTGCAAAGAAACGCGTGCAGCCATCATTGCGTTGCATAAAAATGGCTTCACAGGCAAGGATATTGTGGCTACTAAGATTGCACCTAAATCAACAATTTATAGGATCATCAAGAACTTCAAGGAAAGAGGTTCAATTCTTGTTAAGAAGACTTCAGTGTCCAGGATCGTCTCCTAAAGAGGATTCAGCTGCAGGATCGAAATGCCACCGGTGCAGAGCTTGCAAGAAGGGCAGCAAAGAAGCCACTTCTCTCCAAAAAAAACCCCCATCAGGGACAGATTGATCTTCTGCAAAAAGTATGGCGAATGTACTGCTGAGGTCTGGGGCAAAGTCATATTTACAGATGAAGCCCCTTTCTGATTGTTTGGGGCATCTGGAAAAAGGCTTGTCCAGAGAAGAAAAGGTGAGCGATACCATCAGTCCTGTGTCATGCCAACAGTAAAGCATCCTGAGACCATTCATGTGTGGGGTTGCTTCTCATCCAAGGGAGTGGGCTCACTCACAATTTTGCCCCAAAACACAGCCATGAATGAAGAATGGTACCAAAACACCCTCCAACAGCCACTACTTCCAAAAATCCAACAACAGTTTGGTGAAGAACAATGCATTTTCCAGCATGGTGGAGCACTGTGCCATAAGGCAAAAGTGATATCTAAGTGGCTCGGGGACCAAAACGTTGAAATTTTGGGTCCATGGCCTGGAAACTCCCCAGACTTAATCCCATTGAGAACTTGTGGTCAATCCTCAAGAGGCGGGTGGACAAACAAAAACCCACTAATTCTGACAAACTCCAAGAAGTGATTATGAAAGAATGGGTTGCTATCAGTCAGGATTTGGGCCAGAAGTTGATTGAGAGCAGGCCCAGTCGAATTGCAGAGATTGTGAAAAAGAAGGGCCAACACTGCAAATACTGACTCTTTTTTATAAATGTCATGCAATTGTCAATAAAAGCCTTTGAAACGCATGAAGTGCTTGTAATTATATTTCAGTACATCACAGAAACAACTGAAACAAAGATTTAAAAGCAGTTTAGCAGCAAACTTTGTGAAAACTAATATTTGTGTCATTCTTAAAACTTTTGGCCACAACTATATATTACATGTAATCAGAGAGTTACTACCCAGCACAGGCTACAGTTAAAATCCGTAAATGGATGTAAATGGAATAAAACATCAGTTCTCCCACTGCATGTGATAAGAAATGATGACAATGAAACATCACGATACATTGCAGAAGTGCAATCTAAAGGGATAGTTCACCCCAAAAAAAATATTCTGTCATCATTTCCTCTCCCTTGGGGATATTTTGAAGAAAGCTGGAAACCTGTAACCATTGACTTCAATACAAATTTTTCCCACTATTGTAAGTCAATTACAGGTTTTCAGCTTTCTTCAAATTATTTTCTATAGTATTCAACAGAAGAAAAAAAATCCTAAAGGTTTAAAACCATTTGAGGACGAGTAAATAGTGAGTACATTTTAATTTTTGCATGAACTATCCCTTTGAACTGTAAAAGATGCCATTTTTTGCGAGCCCACAACATCCTTCTTTATCTCCGCTGACTCCGTTTGAGCTTCATGAATAATAGAGCCAACTTTTCTATGCAGCACAATTTACATGCTCAGTTTCACCCCAAGATTTTGCTCCGAGCAATGTTCAAACCAGCCAACCACCTGCAATTTAGACGCTTCCTGATAAAGAAAAAAAGCTGCGGCCCTTAACAATGAAGCCCTCTCCTTACCTATCACACATATTGGACAGGACACAGCGCAGATGAGGGTTAATTGGCATCACGCTGTCTCCTGCCTTCTGTCACCAGCCCCAATTATACCAGCATGGCTGCCTTTCTCTCAACCTGAGGGGCCTCCAGCCGGAAAACTCAGTTCCACTGCATGCACCACTAGAGACCGGGCTTCCTCCACACTGCCACAAGGCCAATTTGGCATGGCCGTGTCGGCAGAGAATACTCTTGATGAAATATATATATATGATCTTCCTCAAACATGTATTGTTCCGCACTAGTGTTTCTTATCAGACTAAATCCCCCTTGACATTCCCCAAACTTAGCAGGAACGAGACAGAAAAAGTGCTTAAAGATGCAGGTCGCTCTGTTCTTTTCACCCTTCGCTCTTTTTCATGTCGATCCTGGCTAGACGTGCTTCAGAAATATTGTTGAGAGAAAAAAAATTGAAGTTCACATCTGTCCTGTAGAGTATGTCGGAGAGCAGACCTGAAGCTGAACGGTCTTCTTTTAGGGATGGATGATGATGGTGTTTGATTATACATGAGACCTGTCAGATCATTTAGGGCACATGTGTAATATATTCACATTACATATTGCACATGTGCACTCAAATACGAACACGCTGAGACAAAGCGCAAAGGAAGTATATAAAGGAAGAGCATATAGATTTACAGTCAAGTTCCGTTTTTTTATTCCGTTTTCTCTTTTCGTACAGAAAACAAACATGAGCTTTACATATGTCAAATATGTGAAACTCACACGATCACAAGTGATAAAGCTTTATAAATTTACAGTCAGTTATACTTTATGTTTTACTTTTTTCCTCAAAGAAAATCAGCTTCACATATGCAATCGCCTGAAAATCAAACATTTAAGTTTTTTGAACATTTTCATTTCAAGTCCACGCATACATTGGGTTTTACACAATATGTTTCAAAACCATTCATTCATTCATTATCCTTCGGCTTAGTCCCTTTACTATTCAGGGGTCGCCACAGCGTAATGAACCACCAACTTATCCAGCATGTGTTTTACATAGCAGATGCCCTTCCAAAAATGCATACTGCAATAGGTTAAAAAGTGTATGTTCTATAATAGTCTGAATGTGTTTAGTATGAATATAACATTCGCCATGCTGTCATCATTATGTGAAATACCAATACTTTATTGTCACTCGCAAATCCTCTCCCATGAGTTCATTGAATAGTACAGTCCCATCATAAAGGCACAATATGTACATTTTTTATTCAAATATACACACAGACACACACACACACACACACACACACACACACACACACACACACACA
>CAIGQW010002378.1:1336030-1362083 GCA_903798125.1 Danio choprae
CACACACACACACACACACACACACACACACACACACACACACACACCCTACTCCATTCACATTGTCTTTATTTCCCTACCTGATAACTTTGCTATTTTCTTACTGTGTGTTTGTCTTTCTATATCCCATTGTGCACAAGTTTGTTCTTGTGAGGTGTGCAGAGGACATGTTTTTGTCTTTATTTGTAGTGAAAGTTTGAACAGACATGCTTGATTAACAACATCAGTGAGGCGCAGGTCATGAAACTATGCATTTTGCTACTGTGTATGTTGAGTAGTCAGTAGTTTGCAATATAGTTTTATGTTCATTTGTTAAATGCTAAGTGATATATTATGGACCACATTCAGTTAGATGTAAACGCAATTTCATTGACAGTGTCAGAAAGTAGGATTTAGTTTCTGTCTTTTCTCTGTTCATTTCTTCCTCTTCAGGCTGGTGGATCTGGCCCTGAAGGCTATCATGAGAGCCATGTGGTTTTCTGGAGGGTTTCATTGGGTCCGTGTGAAGGGTCGGCCAGCTCTACCCAGTGAAGCACCCATCCTCACAATGGCACCACACTCTTCCTACTTTGATGCCATCCCTGTCACCATGACCATGGCCTCTATAGTGATGAAGGCAGAGAGTAAAGACATTCCCGTGTGGGGAAGTGAGTTTTGAATTGTATAAATAGAAATATGCAAACATAGAAATATACTTCTTTTCCATCTGATTAATTAAAATTTGGTTAAATAATGAATAATTTTGGAGAAAATGTATTGTTTTATTTTTATTTTATTTAAATTAATTATTCCAAATAGATTAAATAAATTAAAATAAATGAAAAATAAATTTAAAACAAATGAATAATAAATAAATAAATAGTGTTTATTTGTTGGTTGATTGATAGATTCTTCTTACATTTATTTGCAAAAATAAGTGTTTTTACTGTCACTTAATCAATTAAACATGTCCTTCCTGAACAAACGTCCTAATTTCTAAAAATAACATACTGATTCCCAATTTTTCAACTCACTTTGATTACTACTATTTGTGATTTTTTTTTTCTTTTTTTTTTCTTTCTTTTTTTCTGAACTGAATCAAGAGGAGATTTGTTTGTAATTTGAATGTGAAGGAAAGCTATTTGCATTTTATTTGTGCAGTGACCCTATTTATTGTTGTTATTTATACTCTCAGCATTTAGCAAGATTGGATTTAGCTAACAAAAGATTAAGCTCTCCTTTTCAGCTTTTTTTTTTATCTCACCTTTCCATCTTTATCCATTTTCAGCTCTTATCAAGTTCATTCGGCCCGTGTTTGTGTCCCGCTCGGATCAGGACTCTCGGAGGAAGACCGTCGAGGAGATCAAACGTAGAGCGTCTTCTAATGGGGAATGGCCTCAGGTACCAAATAAACACACACAGACTTATGATATTTTGCACTTTCATTCATTTTAAGCATCAAAGCACATTTCTATTCCACTTAGTTAGTGCACTAGAGAGCAGCGCTGAGGTATTTCCCCTCTGACTGTGGCTTTTTCAGATCATGATATTCCCGGAGGGCACATGCACCAATAGATCCTGTCTCATCGCATTTAAGCCTGGTATGTGTACACTCTCGCTGTCTGTACCCGCCTCTAATATCTGCTGACTAAACACACTTGCCATGATCAGAATTTTTTTAGAATATATATATATTTTTTCTGTATTTCTTTGTATGAATTGTTAAAGAAGCTATGTCATGAAATATCAAAATTTAATTGATCATTTGACAAGTTGTCACTGTGCCATTTAAAACATACAACTTTCATAAATTTAAAGGTATAATTCACCCAATAATGAAAAGGCTGTCTTTAATTAGTCACCCTAATGTTGATCCAGACCTGTATTTCATTTGGTCAATTTGATGAGATTTATGTTTCTGAGATGATATCTGAGATGTTTCTGTTCCTTGATTGACAGCTTGTATGAATAACACTTTATAAGGCCAGAAAGATAATAGAAACATCATTATAGTACATGTGTCTCCCAATGCTTCATAAAGATTCATATGAACCATTGTTGTCACATGGACCATTTCAGTGATGTTTTTGTTACTTTTCTTTTCCCTCAAAATGGTAGTTGTATAGTTTGTCAATGGAGGGACAGAAATCTCTCAGATTTCATTGTAAATCTCATCAAATTGGCCAAATGAAAGACTTACAGCTCTGGAACAACATTAGGGTGATTAATTTCAGTTGTCTTTCAAGGATAAAAACATATAATTCTGTCTCAACATATAATAATAATAATAAATAACCCCTTTTACACAGAAATATCTATAATTAAGTGTAAAATTATTGTACAGTCAAATACAAACACGCACTGTTAACACGCATAATGACATTTCATCTTTTTAACCTAAAGCACTGCTCACAACTCACTGTTTTACGCACGCACGCACGCACGCACGCACGCACGCACGCACGCACGCACATGCATACATGCATACATGCATACATGCATACATGCATACATGCATACATGCATGCATGCATTTTGGCTGGTTGAAGATATTTTTTTTAAATTGTAGTTTTCTTAAAGCAGAGTTCAAAAATAAGGATGGCCCTATAGACTTATATGAGACTGAAATAACTGTTCGCGTGGGCAAAAGAAAGCAGGTGAATACTGAATGAGAGGATGATCACGTGCACGGTAAGACACCAGCTATACTTGCTCAGCACTAATACCCTCGTCAGTGAGTGAGGATTGCCTGTGTCTCACCATACGTGTGATCATCCTCTTCAACATCCTCAGTGTTTAAAAGTTTTAAAAAGAAACGGTTCCTTGCGCAAAGCATCCATGACTGGAAACGTAACTGGTGCGATCGGGCCTCTTTGAAATAGACTGAACAAAAAGCGACGCTCGTGCACCCACAGTCCTGCTTCTCTTAAGAGCTCGGGATTATTTGTGTACATACATGTGATCAACCTTTAATTATCGCACAGTATGTTTTTCACCTGCTTTCTTGTGTTTAGTTACTTTTGTTAATATGGTTCAATTATCATCCTTTACAATTACATTGCTTTTTTTTTAAGAAAGGTTTTGTTGAATAAAAAGTGTATGCATACAGCTATATTTAGCTTCTTTTGACACATGATTAAAAATGTTGAGCTAAGAATTATTTATTTATTTATCTATTTTTGGTGTGGCTAGGGAAAAAATTGGTAAATCCTTAGTTTTAAGCCCTGAAAAGTCATGTGAAATAAAAAATAATCACAATGTAACACTATGAAACCATAACCTATTTGCGCATGCAGATTGAGCAAGATCATAAACAACACACAAAAAGGAAAATGAATGAGGAGGCACATGGACATAACACAATCTAAATCAAGTCATTTTAGCATGCCAAAGTAAAATTTTATGCATATAAAATATAGTTTCCCAACAACAAAATTGTGGCTAGTGAAAATGGCAAGTAATGTTAAAATATTGGCCACAGTGGGTGGTGATCAAAAAAGCTAATGTCAAGCCCTGGTTTCATTGTATGTTTCAGATGACAAATCCACTAGTGGGCGTTGTCTACATTTTTGCCAATCTGAAATGCATCGTTTTGTTGTATACTTCAGATACCATCCTTTTTGTATACGCCCGTCAAAAGGGTGGGCTTTATGTTTCACAAAAATGTAAAAAAAAAAAAAAAAAAGAATTCAAACATCTTTGTGCCTCTTTATGGACTTTCTGTCCACTCTATGGACAGAAGGATGTAGCAACGAGTTGATGGTTTATTTAATTGTGTCAGAAGATTAGATGATTGTTTGGAGCATTTGACAGGAGATCCTTTTGTAGTTGAGACAGAGTGTAATGGAAAGTGCACACAAAGGAACAGTACTCTATCTAACAGAAGCTACATTTCAAACCACAAGTAAACCAATTTTGGATTTGTCTGTCTGAAAGCAATATTTTTTTATGAATAAGTGGTCATTCAATATCATGTCAGTTCATATGTTCTTAATAAGAATTTTATAAATAAAAATAGTCATGACCCCTTTTAGAGATTCTTCAGTCAGCGTACTATGTGTGGGTTTTGGTGTTTGGTGTCTGTTTGTATCTTCTCTAATCTGTAGCCCTTCGTGGTTCAGAGTGCTGAGAGATCTGGATGTTTGGCTTCCTCTTCCTGTGTCTGCTGTTAGCTCTGATGGTCTTTTCTGCTCAAATCCCCCTGTCCTCTGTCAGTCATTGTACTGGCTCTGTTCCCCTAATCCTCACCCCTCCTCTCTCTGTCCCATGCTTGCTATCGTCTGGCTATCACACTTTTCTCTCCACAACCTTTAATACTGGAGCTCTCACTGTACCAAACAACATCAGCTGTGACTGTGTGCTGCCAGACAGCCCTCCCATCACAAATAACAGATGTGAATGTGTGTAGAAAGTTCTGGTGCTTTTCGAACTTGTTCGGTAATGTTAATATGGTGTTAGCATATGTCACTATACTACAATTATACAAAATATGCTTCCATCAATATATTGATTAATGAACTACAAAAGAAGGCATGCAATGCAGTTTTAAATTTTATATTGTGTTTCTCAAGGTTAGGTTATGAGCAGTGTGCGAATTATACATATTGACTTACATTGAGTATGCGTGATTGAGTGAACCAAATTAATCTCATTTAAGATGTTAACCAATCATATTGAAGTTTTCAGTTATTTGAGGGATAATGAGTGGATACTTTTGCTGTGTAAGTTGTTGTTTGTACATTTTGGTTTGATTGACCTTCTTTGTTGAAGAGCTGCATTGAGTTTGTCTAAAGTGTGTGAGTTTGGTCTCAGTGGAGAGTTGGTTTGTTTCTATTAACAGCATGTAATAAGGAGCTGTTTGTAAGCTGAAGGGCATCTCTCATCTCTCTGCACCTTTACAGATGTGATGAGATCTGACTGGAACTGGAGCTCAAAATGTGGAGAAACTAGATTACAGTTGATATGCAGTAGGAGAACAATAGCAGCTTCGTTTGAGTCAAAATGATTATCAGAAAGCCAAAAATGTCACACAGTGATATTGACAACTATCAACAAAAGAACTTAAAAAAAGAGAGAGTGTAATTTTATATAAAACAATAGAGAGAAGAAAACAAAACACAAAATAAACAATTTAGTGTGATCAATGTAATGTGTTCTTGCCAAGTATGCAACGTTTGTAACACTTGTTAAAACAAGATTTGACAAAATGAGCCACCTGTCTTAACAAAAAACACTTAAGAATAAAAATATTAAATCATCGTGAGGCCTTTCAAGATATAGGAAATCATACATGATTTGCTATTTTTAGCTGAAACCTTGATCATTATGAAATAAAAGGCTCAGTCTGTGCAAGAAACTGATTATTTACTCTACTATTACCTTTTAATTTACAGTCTTTAGTACACAGACTGATTGTTTCACTACATAAGACCTCAGTATATCATCATGAACCACAGGAATGAATTTTCTTTTGCCTGTATAATAACACTGGTAGCCACAGACCATTTTATGAATTCTTAAGGACCGTTGCAACTAATATCTGTATATACTGTATGTATTTTTTTGTTTCTTTATGTAATGTATCTCCTTTCTAAGCTTGAATAATGCAAGTAGTTGGCTTGTCAGTCATATCAAAATATTAAAACTGAAGTAGGATGATGTCAGTATTTGGGTTCTTGTGTTCACACCCATACTCTTACACACATCTCATGTTTCAGAACAGCGAATGGGACAGGCTATAGTGTTAACACCCAGTGGCACATAAGTGGCACACCCAGCCCTTTAACTGGAAGGAGGTCAAATACAAGTTCTCTCTCTCGCTCTCTCTCTCTCACTCTGGTTTACCATCCTTTTGTCTCGCAGGTGCATTCATCCCTGGTGTTCCTGTCCAGCCTGTCGTGTTGCGGTATCCTAATGAGATGGTAAGAGTCAACTCTATGCCCAAACAAGGGCGTGACATTTGTGTCAATGTAGAGCTACGTATTACTTTGTGGATTATGTGCTTCTAGTAATGGAGACTAACACACCAATTAAACGGTATATGCATTACTGAAAGCTTTCTCTTTTTGTCTGTCTGTCCCTCATGTCATCTATCTCCTTTTTTCATAAATAATACAAGCCCAAAAATCAAGTTTGATTTAAACTATAGAACTACTTGGCTTTTATCTTGGCATGTTTTTTCTATTATTTTTATTATTAGTAGTATTTTGCGGCCTTGATTTTTATTTTTATTTTCATTTTCTTGACATTGGTAAAATATAAAACCATGCCGTTTCGGAACTTTAAACTTTGTTGTTAGTCTGAAAACAATTTATATTGAAACCAGTTTGCCAAAATGACAAGTTGTGCCTTTTTATTTCATAATAGTGCAGCTAAGCTCCGCCTCCACAGTAGAAGATCAGCTCCCATTTGTACGTCATGATTTAGCCCCGCCCACTGTTTCACACTAGGTAAATAACAAGAGAGGCAAACGCAGATCTATGTAGAAACCAAATGATAAAGACAATCCAACTAGGGCTGCACAATATTGAAAAATCTAATATTGTGATATTTTGTTATTCTGCAATTTATATATTGTGGTATGAATATAATTTCACAATATGACTTGATAATGTCTATTTCAAAATAATGATTAATTTTAGATTGAATGGGATGATTCTATAGGGTAGTGTATCTGCATATAATCTCATAAACGATCTGCTATTAAAGATAAATAAAGTAAAAGATACAAATGAAATAAACAGTGTTTTATCATCATCACAGTCGAACAGTATTCAGGTACAGTAATTAAATAATAAAAAATAAAAAGAATTCAATAAATTCATTGTTAATAAAGTTACAAATGGTACAATTTCTTATGCCTGAATGCTTTTAAAATCATAATGCAGTCACAAAGGATAATTATAACCCAGACTCAACATTGCATATCTTGCAAATGATCACTTTCCGATTATCGATGCTGAAATGATATATTGTGCAGCCATGGATTCAACTGTGCAAAAAATAAAGTATTTGGATTGTCTTCCCTTTGATTACATCATTAGAAAAGGATGAATTACTTTATTTTTACTGAAGTTCCAGATGGCATCAGTAAGAACTGTCCTTTGTGCACTTCATTTTGCCATGGATTTATTTACAAACCATTTACAGTGACACAGATTTTTAGGAAAAACTTAAACTAAAAGGTGATTTTGTGCTGGCTATATTTAGTATTTTTTACAGCAAACAAGCTGTGAGTAAGTGAGTTTTATTATGTGTTCACTATAGATCATTTTAAATACACCAATTACTTATGCATTTTTTTTCTAAATCACATCAGCGTCCATCTATGGAGGATGTTGGGTGTCAAATGCAGAAGTTTACATTGGTTAACACACAGCTGTGCTTTTGAAATGTAAAAAAAATGTAAATATGCAAAATGGTTAGACTGCGTAGGTGTTTACTTCCAAGTTTACAATCTGCCATGTCGATTCAAACAGTCTGTTTTGAATGGGGGCGGGGGGGTCAAAACAGGACAAAAACAAGTCTAAAACTTGATAATACCATCTTGATCATTTTTAAATGAAACCATAAGAACAGTACAAATCAGAATAGTTAATGACCTCTTTAAGGTCAGGATATCAAGGTCATGCTGTCAGAAGAGAAAGGTTGAGGTTGAGTGATTTGGAGGGTAGTGCACTTGTTAAGGTGGATTCTGCTATTATAACTCTAAATGTATTGTTTGCTATGTTAAGTTGATTTCCTTGTTTCTCTTCTTGTTTCTGACAGGATACAATCTCATGGACGTGGCAAGGGCCTGGGGCGTGAGTTCTCTTTAGTTTATTGAAAGAGAGAGTACACTCAAAAATGAAAACTTGATGAATGTCAGTCCAGGCCTGTTTGAGATTCTGTCTTTTGCTGAACACAAATGAAGATATGTTGATCAATGTTAACCAAACAATTTCAGTTCCCACTAACGTCCATTTTTAAGTTGAACTTGGTGAACAAAGTTTTTCAGCAAAAGAGGGAAATGCGTACAGGTTTGGAACAGCATGAAAGTGAGAATGTGATTCTGAATATTTTGTTTTAGTTTTATGAACTGTCCCTAATCTTGTTCACAGATTTTTTTTCCCCCTCCATCATAGTATATTATAGTGACAGTACTGTATTTGCTTATGGATGATATATTAAAAAGGCAACCAGCCTTGAACCAGTTCTCTGGGTTTTGGATTAAATGTCAATAGAGCGATAGTAATTATGTGATCTTTTATAATTCAATGATATAATATACAATTGATCTTTTTCAGGTTTAAGATTTTGTGGCTTACATTATGTCAGCTACATAACTACGTTGAAATAGAGGTGAGAATTGTTAATTTAGTGTTGAAACAATACTCTGTATTTCGTTTTATTTTGACATTTTCTGTAATTTTGCCATGTTCCTCTGTAATTTTTTACCCTTACATTTAGTTATTATTCTCAAATGTTAGTCCAGCTTTAAGTTGTATTTAGATTATTCTATTTTTTTTTTTATATATAATTTTCATTGACATTTATAAAAAATCTGATATTTCTTTTTGAAAAAATTTTCAGCTTTATTTCAGTTACCTAAAAAATATTTGTAATATTATTTTGTTGCTTTTTAACCAATCTTAGATTGGCAAATGTGCAGAAGTCAAAATAAATAACTAAAAAACATTCTGTCTATCCAGTATCTTCCGACATACACCCCTTCAGAAGAGGAGAAGAAAGATCCAGCCCTGTTTGCCAGCAATGTGAGACGCATCATGGCCAAGTGAGTTGATGTTAAAAAGCCCTGACCTGTTTTTGTGATCACACAGGTGTTCTTGTTTGCCACGTAAAACTACAGGAACCCTGCACATGACATGCAAGAAAAAAAAAATGTGGGCATGATTTATTATTTTGCTCCCTCAATTTACTAGTTCATATCCATCATTTATTCCTCCTTTTCCTCATTTTAAGTAAATTGTGCGCACAATTTGTTAACTTAATTTACCAATTTAGTAATTCATTTCCTTTGTTTTAAGCTTTTCATGCACTTGTTCTATAGGTAAATCTAGAACTTGGAACTTGTACAATTTAGTTGTACTTTCTGTCTGCATACTACTTGTTACAGTATAGTTTAATTTGATTTGCAATGTAATGATGATGGCTATAACTGACCAATCAGCATATCAAGACATAACTGTAAATGAAGCAGCCTGTTAATGAAGAAGGTAGATATGATATGTCACCTACTGAAGATAAATAAAGCCCCAGTACCTGGTAGTGACTATTAAGTGTGCACAATTTTCCTACAACGAGGGCACAAACTTATAAATAATGTGTGTGATGTAGTAAATCAATGGAACGAATGGTAAACT
Organism: Danio choprae; assembly: GCA_903798125.1. NCBI lineage: Eukaryota > Metazoa > Chordata > Actinopteri > Cypriniformes > Danionidae > Danio > Danio choprae. Next base: position 1,345,372 of record CAIGQW010002378.1, read on the forward strand.
TTACTAACGATTGTTAATGATTTACTAAAAATGAGAGAATGAGTTAATAAATCTTGTGCATGATTTATTATTGTTTTCTTGCATTTAATGTGCACTGAATCATACAAATATTTTTGGGGTATGTTCGTTTATTGTTTCTGTTTTGCCATTTATTAATAAAGGTGTTCTGTAATTGGTAAAAACAAAAATAATGTGTTTTCTCCATAGGGCACTTGGGTTGCCCATTATCGATTACTCTTTTGAGGACTGCCAGCTTGCTATGGCCAAAGGCCCTTTGCGTTTGCCCAAACACACCTGCTTGCTAGAGTTCGCCAGACTGGTACGACTTTTAGGGTGAGTAGAACAGTAGTTTTTAGACGATCGCGTTTGCATGATAGTGGAATGCACTGCCATTTTTAAGCTACTTTTATTTTATTATAATTTACTTTTTACTTTTTATTCAAGAAATGTGCTGTTTCTGGTAAACATCTTCGATAGATGGTAGCTTTGGGACATTTTAGCACCTGCTGGATGACTTTCTGGTTCAGAACAGTGCACTTTGCAAATTTGTTGATATTTCGCATTATACGGTAAATTCTAGAGTTATGGTGAGAACTTGTTTGATAAATTGATCTTGCATTGATTCTGAGATTTTTGAAATGCATTACTATTCTATCTTGAATCGATTCTGAGCTTAGTTTTTATCAGCAGATGGCACTCTAGGCTTGTTTTTAACTGTACAGTCGTGGCCAAAGGTTTTGAGAATGACACATATTAGTTTTCACAAAGTTTGCTGCTAAACTGCTTTTAGATCTTTGTTTCAGTTGTTTCTGTGATGTACTGAAATATAATTACAAGCACTTCATACGTTTCCAAGGCTTTTATCGACAATTACATGACATTTATGCAAAGAGTCAGTATTTGCAGTGTTGGCCCTTCTCTTTCAGGACCTCTGAAATTCGACTGGGCCTGCTCTCAATCAACTTCTGGGCCAAATCCTGACTGATAGCAACCCATTCTTTCATAATCACTTCTTGGAGTTTGTCAGAATTAGTGGGTTTTTGTTTGTCCACCCGCCTCTTGAGGATTGACCACAAGTTCCCAATGGGATTAAGATCTGGGAAGTTCCCAGGACATGAACCCAAAATTTCAACGTTTTGGTCCCCGAGCCACTTGGAAATCACTTTGCCTTATGGCACGGTGCTCCATCGTGCTGGAAAATGCATTGTTCTTCACCAAACTGTTGTTGGATTGTTGGAAGAAGTGGCTGTTGGAGGGTGTTTTGGTACCATTCTTTATTCATGGCTGTGTTTTTGGGCAAAATTGTGAGTGAGCCCACTCCCTTGGATGAGAAGCAACCCCACACATGAGTGGTCTCAGGATGCTTTACTGTTGGCATGACACAGGACTGATGGTATCGCTCACCTTTTCTTCTCTAGACAAGCCTTTTTCCAGATGCCCCAAACAATCGGAAAGGGGCTTCATCTGTAAATATGACTTTGCCCCAGTCCTCAGCAGTTCATTCACCATACTGTTTGCAGAAGATCAATCTGTCCCTGATGTTTTTTTTTTTTTTTGGAGAGAAGTGGCTTCTTTGCTGCCCTTCTTGACACCAGGCCATCTTCCAAAAGTCTTCGCCTCATTGTGCGTGCAGATGCGCTCACACTTGCCTGCTGCCATTCCTGAGCAAGCTCTGCATTGGTGGCACTCTGATCCCGCAGCTGAATCCTCTTTAGAAGACGATCCTGGCGCTTGCTGGACTTTTTTGGACGACCTGAAACCTTCTTAACAAGAATTGAACCTCTTTCTTTGAAGTTCTTGATGATCCTATAAATTGTTGATTTAGGTGCAATCTTAGTAGCCACAATATCCTTGCCTGTAATTTTCATGGCAAAGAAGGACTATGCAATTCATCTGATCTGTTTTCATAACATTCTGGAGTATATGCAAATTGCTATTATAAAAACTTAAGCAGCAGCTTTTCCAATTTCAAATATTTCAAATATTTATTCTCAACTTTTGGCCACGACGGTATACTCTCAAATGGTCACAGGGAAGAGCACTTGTGCGTTCATCTGAGTCTTGTAATTTGGTTTATGTCATGAGATTATTGTAAACTGCTCACTATGAACAATCTTGTAATTCAATTAACCTTTCCTAACTTTACTAATAAGGAATTTGATGCAAGCAGAGTACGACTATAAAGCATTTATATAAAGCATACAGCACCATCTGCTGTTAAAACCGGGAGAATAGTGATGCATTTTGAAAGTCTCTGAAACTATGCAGAATTGATTTCTCTAACAATTTTCCACCACTTCTCTAGTAAATTCCACTGCTATATTTGAAGTGCCTCTAAATGCCTTCTGAAGTGTTCTACAATGAACTTTTTTGTCTTCATATTTAGTTTTTTATGATTTTCACTTTAAAGGCAATGAAAATAACCTATTCTTTGTCATAAAAGTCAAATTACTGAAACTATACACGGGAGCCTGAGAAAAATGCTCATTTTAGAAGAAAAATTCAGGTGGCACTTGGAGGCTTTTGCATCTGAACTTTTCATTTCCATCCATGATTTCCACGTTTGATGATAACGTTTCATGAACACCACATCCGCATATTAAAATGAATTCTGATCACGTGACACTGAATACTGGGGAAATAGATGATGGAAACTATCATTTTAATATTTCACAAAAACACCAACCCTTTAAATTTACAGATTTTGTTGTTGTGGTTCTGTGTATGAAAAAAAAGCAGAATACACCATACAGTTCTCTGATGCAGTTTGTTTCATCTGTTATCACGAGAATGTCCTAAACGAAATGACCAATCAGATTTCCTGAGCAGAATGGCCAATCACACAAGATTCAGTATGGGAATAACAGGAAGTCCGTCAGTTGAAAGTTTTTCCTGTGGTTGCTAGAAGCCGTTCTGTTAGATGATAGATTGTCAACATGACATTCTTGGTTCAGTGTGCATCAGGTGATCCCTGGATAGACATGGACTTTGGGTGGTCCATGTGTAAATCCAGCAGACCAGCAGATGCGTTGCTCTTTTGAAATAGCTGTTTAATAATAAACCTGAGCACTGATGAGAAACTAACAGATTAAACCTGCTGAGTTAGGGTTATAAAAGTGAAGGTGTGAAGGGAAATTATTTAGGTATTCTTTGAGACACAAGATGCTAAGTTTGGTTATTGGCTGAGTGAATCATGTAGTCAGCACTAGACATATGCCAATATTCAATAATTCAATACATGTTAATGAAATAAAAAAGAATTTTATTCTTAAAGACTTAATATGACATTTATTTTTAAACATTAACATTTTCACATTAATCTAGCTTACTATATTGAAAATGCTGTAACTATTTATAGGCCTTTTGTTGATTGCACGTTTTATTAAATGGAGTTAATAACTAATAACATTGTTTTATTTTTTTATTAGCTTTTACATATAACTATAATATTGCTGTTTATATCATCCCTTTGTAATCTAATTTGATTAAAACATTTATTTAATATGAACATGATGGATAGAATACAACAAAGTATTTTTTGCTTATTATCCTGTTAATGTAGTCTTTTTTTTTTTACAGCTTAGGTCAATATCATGATTTAAAGGCTTCAGCAAATAATTACAAGAACATTTGGTACAGGCAGAAGCCAGTCAGCACAATCATCCACTGCTCAAATCTGCATGTGGTAGTATTCACTTAAATCTGATGTCATTCCTCACAGTTTCTGGGTCCTATTGCTCTATTGGATGGCGAAAGAGAACAACAAATGGTGCTAATGTACGCTCGCAGTGTGCTGATACTTGAAAATCATGAATGTAATGTTTAAATCCATGCCTAATCCCAGATGGTCAGACAGTGATTCATTTTCTATAAATGGTTAAAATATTTGTGTCTGGGATGCAGCAAGTCTAGAGACTACTGATTTTGTAAAAAAATATTTTTAATAATAATAATGATTGCTTTTAAAGTGTCATATGACTAAACAGTGGTCATAAATGGTATATATAATTGATATAGTTTACTTGACACAGATAAGTAGAGGCTTGGATCCCTATGTCATACATCACAACTTAACAAGCGATCAGTTCTACAGTAGAGCCACGCGGTAAAGAATCATTACTGTATGTTCATTCGTTTGAACAGTGCTGTACTGATGAAAAGACCAACACAACTCTCTGCCTGCAAGCACCGCACTCATAATGAGAGGAAGTTCAGCATGGGTTGTGTTTGTTTTCTATGAGAAGCTGAGGATTGATTTTCACACACGTGTTCAGCCGCGTGTTGGTCATGGAACACAGTGCCCTCTAGTGAATATGATGAGGATGTACAGGTGAAAAACATGGCTTAGCGTTAATAAGGTCCAAATACAAAATTCATTTAGTTAATAAATAAATTAGTTCATTAATAAATCAGTTTTTTATGTTAGTGTCAGAAATAATGGTACAAAAGCTATCACTGTGGCGATATGCATACAATTAAATATGTGTACTATTTAACCACCAAATTGCCCAATGTGTTAAATGTACAATAAAACAGAAACATTGTAAGATATTATGCATGTATGTATATTGTTTAAACATGTAATTTATTCCTAATAATTTGTTTGTATTAAAACTAACAGCACAGTCAGAATAAAAATGATAATGATAAAAAATAAATAATATTAATAACAACAACAACAAGGTGAAATGAACATTTATAATTCAACTAAAAAACAAAACAAAAGAAGACCATCTCTTACAATAAAATATTTGCGTTGGCACTTTTGATCAGGTGGAGAAAAAAAAGAAGCAGATTCCTCCACACACAGTAATAGCATGTAATGCATTGAGTTTGTTAAGGGATTCATCTGGATTCTGCTGTACTTTCAAATAAGTGTTACAAACTCTTCCCACAAAATAACCAAACAACTCAAACTTGGATTCATCCACCCAACATGCTCTTTTGTATTCTTTTTCTTTTTTGGAAAGTGTCAAATGTGTCTTTCTTCACCTGAAACTCTTAAAAGCCCAGCATCTCATGGGTTGTTCAGTAAAGCTGCCAGCTGAGCACCAGTGTGGAGTCTGTTTCTCAAACTACAGACCCTGATGTTCTTGTCCTCTTGTTATTCTGGCTCGTCCACTTCTCTCCCTGTGCTGCTTGCATTCAGTTTGCTTTCTTCTTTCAACACAGTAGATCAAGAAACGGCTTTTATCATTTGACAAATAATAATAAAAAAAAATCTACAGAATTTTTTTTGAACCAAAAAGTGACTTGCACGTGTACTCATCACATTAGTTCTGAGTTGATTCGTTCTCAAGTGATTTTTAAGAATAGACCTACAATGAGCTACAATTTTTCTAATCAATGGCATGCATTCTGCTTTTTATCTAATCACTTTCCAGGCTCTTCTCCTAATGGAAAGCACAGAAATCATTGTTATACAGAGCACAATCTAGTCTATCTAGCACAATCTAAGTCCTATTTGAATTGAAGTGTCCTAAAATATATATAGACAAAAGTTAAATTGCAGTTTTTAATCATATTCTCTGAGTTACATTCTGAAGTACATTATAAAAAGAAAACGTACATGAAAGATTGTTCTTCCAATTAAAGATGTTCACTAAATTCTCATGCAGTAAACTCCGGTCAAAAAAACTTTGTAGCTTAGTCTTTCTTTCATTATCGCATCTCGTAATATAATTTAAAACAGTCCAATAAAGGCAGAGCACACATCACAAACAAACATACAACATATTTAAACTGTACATGTATCTTGTCTCTTAATTTCACCCTCATTTATTGGTGTTAATGGGATATTTTCCTCATTGAACTGTTGAGTAGTCTTTTATCCTTTTATCATTTTGTCTGAATTTCAAATACTTTTTTTTTTGCCTTAAACTTTTATTCAGCTGCTTAATTTGGTTTGTTTATTATTCAAAGACTTTCTTTAATATCCTTATGGGGAAAGTGAAAGAAAACAAAATCCTTTTAGAACCAGCCATTCTAAAAAGTGGGTGGGGACTAATTTAACATATCTGAATATATCTTGCATATATAAAAAAATATTTATTTATTTATTTTTATTATTATTTCTCAGCCTGAAGACAAAGGTCACAGATGAAGTCCTGCGAGAAGAAGCTTCCAGAGCCCGTCAGGTGTGTGGAAGAAGACTGGACATTGAGGGCTTTGCTCAGTATCTCAACCAACCCTTGACAGAAGCAGTCCAGGATATCTTCTCACTATTTGAAGAGGTTCAACATGCATCAAACATTCTTATTAGAGCACACATTAACCAAAAATAAATGTGCCTTCAAACGCATCACTTGTAAACCATTGTGTTTAAACATGATTTTGATGACACTTAATGATTGGTTTCCAGCACGGGTTGATCGATGTGAGAGAATATGTCATCGCTCTGTCCGTGGTTTGTAGACCTTTCAGATATCTGGACACTGTTAAACTGGCCTTTAGGGTGAGTTGGAACCTCACACATTCATTATATACATTGTTCAACAGCAATACTTATAAGAAACAAGACATTTAACATGGACTTTATGTCTTGTTGGTAGGAATGATTGATGTTTTTTTTTTTTTTCTTTTTCTTGTGTGCAGATGTTTGAAGCACAGGAGGACGGAGCTGTTGTTGAAGACGAACTGACCGTCATTCTGAAAACCGCTCTGGGAGTTGGAGATCTTGCTGTTTCTGACCTCTTCAGGGCCATAGATTGTCAAGGCAAAGGAAAGATCACATTTGGTAAGACTTTTTACTGGCATTGTCTGGTAATGTCAGATTTCTTATGTGTTTACGTTAACAAAAATCTGAATCTTTAGACTGTTCTGTTCTGAGATCAGCTTCAGTTGGTCACTCTTTGGGGTCAGTCACCACAAGAGAGAGAGAGAAAAAGAAAAGTTCTAAAACAAATATTTCTGGTTCTTGTTTAGATTGGTTGAATCTTGTTTAGGGTTTGTTAAAAAGAAGAAGAAAAATCAATACTTTGTCATTATTAACTTCATTAACTTTTTTTTTTTTTTTCTAAAATCATTGTAAACCATGATTTATTTGTTTGTTATAATACACTAGAATTCAAATAAGTTTGTCATGATTAGATTAGGATTTAATTGCAATATAGTGAAGTAAATTTAAGTATCTCTCTGTCGGGATGTGACCTTTAAGGGGTTAAATTAAGTACACTACAAATGCTAAAGACACACACACACATGCACAAAAGAATTAATGGCCATTGATCTGTATTAATTTTTCTTATATTTTCATCTTATAACTTTCTTAGATCTTTATCACTTTGTGTTTTATGGCAGATGATTTGTGCGGCTTTATGGAGAAATGTCCTGATTTTCTGGAGCAGTATCATTGTCTCTGTGAGTCAATCTCCCAGCACTCCAGAGAATCCACATCTTCAAGCAACGGCTTCTGTGCTGACTTCAGCCCCCGAAATCACAGCAAGAAACAGGACTAAACACGGCTTTACCATCACAGCCTGTCACCCTCAGTGTGTGACGCTGTTTTCCTGTGTGCACGAAGAGAGGTGATGACAGACCACATCTCAAGTTGAATCTGAATTTGCATCTGGGTACATTACCCTAGGGATTTTCCCAGAGTTTTTGTTCAAAATCCTTCAATAATTTATTTTTTATGCCCTCAAGGAACTTATCTTCAAGGCGCTTCGTTTTTCTGACACATCTTAGGAATGGAAACGAAACTGACTACATTTTAATGCCTTTTTTTTTTTTCTTTTTTTTTTTTTGAGAGAGAGATTTTCACAGATTTTCTATATAAGGTGTTGCTTACTTTAAAAGATTGCGGTTTTAATATGCGCAAAGTAAAAAAATAAATAAAAAACACGCCAACAACAAACAAAAAAAACAAGTCTCTGCTGATGTTTTTCAAGGTGTTGAGGTGCAATATTAACAGTGAGGTGATATTACAACATGTACAATAACATAATTCAAGACTATAGTAGTGGAACGAATGTGAACGTGTGTGAGAGAGTCTCTGGCTAGATTTTTAATTAGTAAATCCTTTTACATTAATATATTAACTTTTAAGCGGTTAGTGTTAGAACTTCAAACTATGTAACTGACACAAATTATACTGGTGGTCTGTGTGTTTTTAATTGCATGGTTTATATAGTTCAGTTTACCTCCACCCAACCCCGCCCTCCATTTTTTCTGTGTAATGTTAACTTTTTCTTCAATGTAAACAAAAAACAATGGGTGTAAAAAGCCATTTTCAGTCATGAACTGCTTGTAGATTTCACAAAAAATTATAAAGAAATGGCAAGTAACACAATTAAATGTGGACTTTTGAAATCAAAATGAGCACTAAATCAGTATTTTCTTGTAAAACCTACTCAAATAATATTGATCTACAACATCAAAACAGTTGTTTTAATAATAATTAAAAATAACCTTTATAAATAATCTACTTTGTTATTGTACAGTAACTAGAAGGGGGAAAGAAATGTGCTTTTGGTCCCATTCATTGATGTTAGTTAACGCAATTTGCTGTATTTGTTAATATTTGATGATGTTATTAAAAATGCAACTGTTAATTGCTAATTTTAGCTCAGAAATAATAGTAGCAAATTACGGTTTTACATTATCATTCACATTCTATTAGACAGCGTTAAATATGAATAATAAATGCTTTAAAAGTGTTTTTCATTGCTGGTTCATGTTAATTTAGTTATACACAATATTTTCACATCCTGTCATAAAATTGGTCTAAATATTTTCTGTTTAAGGTGCTTTAATGGGTCAGCTAATCATTACAGTTAAAAGTAATAATAAGTTGGACATTTTATTGAAAGTACATTACTTTAATATGTTAAAATGTGCCTTTAAAAGACCTGTGAGAGCTGTGTTTGTGTACAAATCTTTTTTTCTACCATTGTTCAACCATGATATTTGTAGGCCAGTTAAACGCACCGCGGGGTGGAATAGGATCAACATTAACTAATTGTTAATTATTTAAACTTGCTCTAAAGTGTTATTAAACTCCTGTAATTTTAAGGACATTGTAAGACTCCACCACCACAGGGTGGCGCAATAGAGCCACAAAAGCCAAGAGAATGAACCCGAATCAACCCATTAATGATTCCGGCAGTTATTTTCTGATTGTAATTAGTTTCAGCTGCTGGTTTTGGAAGATGTTACAGTGTCTCACTTGGAAGAATGTGACGTCATACCCAAATATTGGATCTAATATAGATTTAAACTTGTGTGTATTTTAATTGAGAGATACAGTATTGAATGTCAGCACACGAAGAGTTAATTTGCGAACACCTATAACTCTAATTGATTTCCTTGCTTTTATTGTTTATTTTATACATTTCAATTACATTGTATAGCCTTGACTGGTTTTGATAAACCATGGCTAGTTGTCTGTTTTTGCTAATTAGCTCAGTGTTTGAGGTGAGATTTTTCACGAGTGCAGATTTTTCTTGACTATTTTCTTTTAAACTCTCTCTCCTCCAACTTTAGTTTTTGTCTTTTTACATGACATTTTGTTTTGATTTTCAAGATAAATCGTCTCATTCTTGCTCTATTTTCTTCTTTCCTCACCCACATTTTTCTTTCACTCCTCTCTGATCTGTCACCTAAGCCTACGATGTAAACACATGATGTCATTTGTTAGACAAACTTACATAAAAGAAAGTCTGGCCTCACCACAGGGTGGCGCTAAAACATTAACAAAACGCCCTTGCTTATCTGGATAGACGGCATGGAAAAGCATTACATCATCCCTGTTGTAAAAATAGACTACGAATTGCTTCTTGGGTTCTTGAAAGTGGAGCATTTTGCCACCTGTGTCCAAGCTGTTAATAGATAATGACATCATCTGAAACGGCTCATAGAAAGCGGGATTTGACACACGGATGGACTGAATGGTTGAAGTTGCTATGCAACCTGGTCATCTGAATTAGCCAAAGTGCCCTTGAAATTCTGCTCCAGTGTAATTCTTTGTTCTTCGCTTTCTTTTTACATGAATGGACCAAGCGGAGTCACATTTGTGTAGCATGAGAGAAAGCGTGAGTTTGTCAAATGTGATTTCTGTAGGGTCATTCACTTTTGCAGACCTTCGTTTTACCAATCTCTCTGGATTGAGATGTATTTGAGAATTCAGGACCATACAAAACCATTCAGAGGTTTTGGCATTTACAGTGTTTTTGGAATTTGAATGAACTTTAGTTCTGGTATTGTAAAATGTAGCAAAAAGTCATTCATTTTCTTCATTTTTTTTTTATTTTTAAAGATGACTTAAAAGCCTTTAGTTGGGAGTTGTGTGGTTGCTAAGAGAGTGTATATGCTTTTGTGAAACCCATCTGTTCACATGATCTCAGTTTATTTTTAAAGCGATTTTCTTCATTAGTGGAATTCATGCTGAAAAACTACATTACACACAATGCTGTAGAAAATTCCACCAATCAGAGAGGCACAGCGAGCAAAGTGCGGTAAAAGAAAAAAATGAACTTCACTCATCTAAAGCACAGTAAATTACTCCATAAAGTACAGATTTCTGTACGATATCAAAAATGTATACAAATTTATCAACTTAATATTCTTTAACTAAAAATTGTGCTTTGCATCATTTGCAATGCTTTGTGGGATTGTAGTTTTTTAGTAAAGCCATTACATATTGTACATCATTTTGTTATTTTATATATATACTACTTTGCTTAAAATCAATATTTCTAATGTTGTGTTTAGTGCTGGGCAGCAATTTTTTTTATTGCAATTAGTCACATGAGTTTTATGCCGATTATTTACATTCTTATACACACAATTCAGCAATGAATTCAAAAATAGTGTATTCACTCATTCATTTTTCCTTTGGCAGTCCCTTTATTCATCAGGGGTCGCCACAGCAGAATGAACCGCCAGCTTATCCAGCATGTTTTACACAGTGGATGCCCTTCCAGCTGCAACCCAGCAGGGGGAAACACCCATAAACTCTCACATTCACACACATACACTACGGCCAATTTAGTTTATTCAATTAATCTGTACCGCAAGTCTTTGGACTTGTGGGGGAAACCGGAGCACCCGGAGGAAACCCAGGAGAACACGGGGAGAACATGCAAACTCCACACAGAAATGCCAACTGACCCAGCCGGGACTGGAGCCAGTGACTTTCTTGCTGTGAGGCAACAGTGCTAACCACTGATCCACCGTGTCGCCCAAAATAGTGTGTTGTATACTTTTATTTTTAAAAGTTCTGGTATGACAAATCTCAACAGAGGCTTTTTTCAAGCAGTATTCCCTTTACTAACAGTTTAAATATCTTGTAAATCATAACTTAAACAGTAACGTAATCAGAGCTTTAAGCATGAACTGTGTTCAGACTTAAAGGGGTCGCCCAGTATTCACTAGTCCCTAATAACCTGAGGACAGGAAATCTCAACTTCACTTCAGAATGTTCAGTGGCTGATTTGGTCAATGCCACTGCCTGCAGCGTATGTATTACAATATGCTGGGTTCACGTAGTCAATGCAAATATAGGCAAATTTCTGCTGGGCTACACAAAAGTGTGCACAATTCGCCTAAATCATGTTTTCTCTGCAAGTTCCATTAGCCTTGAGCAGAAAATTAGCTTGAAGTGAAAAACATCCCTCGAGTAAGCTAAACTTTGGTTTGGTGTGAACCCAGAATTAGACCCATTCCAAATATTCTCATTCAAGAGTTCACACTTAGCTGATGATTGGTTATAAAGCTTATTTGGCATGCTGTCCCGGGAGAGAGCCCTGAGCTCATAGATCCTCGAGCCAGTGGGCTCCCTCCCGTTTGCAAGGCGAGAGGGGAGTTTGAGCTCAGGTAGGTCTCGAGAACTCCCCTGCTGTAGTAGCTAATGAACAGATAGTGATTGCTCTTGAGATAACTACTTACTAGGAGCATGTCTATGATGCAGATTTGGATTAGTCAATTAACTTAAGTTGCATGTTTTTGGACGGTGGGAGGAAACCGGGGAACCCGGTGGAAACCCACGTGAGCACGGGGAGAACGCGTAAACTCCACACAGAAATGTTGGCTGGCTTGGTAAGACTAGAACCAGTGACGTTCTTGCTGTGAGGCAACAGTGCTAACCACTGGGCCACCGTTCCACCCATCTAGGAGAGGAGGAGTGAGGGTGGAAGGGGGGATTCTTCAAAACGAAGATGGCTGTGATATGAATAGTATTTATAGTGGTTTAGGAATCGTCTGATTGGTGAATCATGAATTGAATAATGCGGGACCAGTCGCAGCAATCATAAGCAAGTGATCTTCTCGAAATTAGTTTATAAATAAACTTCACTTGGTTGAGAGGCATGACCACGCTCATCCCAAGCCAGAACTGTTCAACAGCCCATCCCTTTTGTGACATTTAAAATAATTATAAAAACATGCAATAACATAACTGTTATAATAATTAAAGCATTAACTCCATAATAATGCATTAACCTGCCCAGTCCTGTTGTGATTCATCTTTTAAATGGTGATTTGTTTGATGGGAGGTACAAATACACTTTACTTATTTAAATGTTAGGCTTCCAAACTGTTGAATATGATTGGGAAAAAAAGTCACCCAATTCTTAAGATTATTAAACACAATAGGACGGTATCACAGGCAGCCTGAAAGAATGACTACGTCTACATTTGTGTATCAGTCCGACCCCGAGACGTGTTCATCCTTACGCCGCACATTAATATGATAATGATACAGAATATAGAGGGTGATATTTGGAAAACATACGTCTCATCTCGGTCCGTCTGTCCCTCTCCATGTATAATCACTCTCTGCCCGTGTTTGATGAGCAGGGAGAATTTCATTAAAGCACCGATATGGACTTGTCTCATTCGCCGTGCCTCAGGCTCCCTCCAAGGATCTGCCAACGTATATATGCGTGTGCTGCTATTCACATATGCAAACATTTCTGTCAAATCTCTCAGCACCTGACAGCAGTGTGAACCCAATAAACCAGAGGCAGATAAGAGCTGGCGTCAGTAGGCAGAACTAATATTATTTGTGCAGTGGAAAGCGTTTATCTGTCACGGACGGAGAATTGATGGTTTTGTGTCACTTTTGTTTAATAATGATGTGGTAATCTCAATATGCCCACTGGCTCGGGCTCTATTAAAGTTCAAAAGATTATCCAAATTAAAATCTCATTTGAAATATTGCTTTTTCCCAATATTTTGACTGGAGGTGGATTCTATTGGACGCGATATTTCTCACTTAGCGATCCAATTAACATTTTATGTTTGACAAACTGCAACGATGGCAAATAGGGACGGCGCTGCGCGACTGTGAAATCTTATAATAGCTCGTTCAAAGATACCGAACTTGGCTGCAATAAAAACTTTTTTAATTTCATGACAGACGAGATTTAAATACGGCCCACAGTGTGATGACTCGAATGCGGCTGTCACAAAACAAAAGCAGAAAACAGTTTTCGTATCTTCACGGTGACAGTGGATGTCAGAGCTCTTATCGTGGAGACGATTTTCATTTATCGTTGCATAGCATTGAATTAGCTCTAGTGATTGCTCGCCGGAATGTGTCTAGTTAACGTGTCACCTCGCTGGTGATCACAGCACACTGTGGCCTGTACAGAAGACACACACTCTGAGCAAATGAAATGAGGGATTTGATCACCTGTCAGCCGCTCTCTAATCCATCTCCATCATTTTATATAGAGATTCAGCAATGTGTTGGAAATGTTCTTCAGAAAATTTGGTATCATTTTATTGTGATGGTCCCTATTGCACACATGGTTGACTATAAGTTACATTGCAACTACTTGCCAACTAATTCTCATTAAGTCAGAAAAAGTTGGGACGATATGGAAAACGCAAATAAAAAAAAGGAAGTAGTGATTTTCAAATTTTCTTTGACTTGTATTTCATTGCAGATCATATGAAGACAATATTTTTCATGTTTTTTTTCTGGTCAACTTTATTTCATTTGTAAATATATATATCCTTTCCTGTCATTCAGACCTGCAACACATTGCAAAAAATGTTGGGACAGGAGCAGTTTAGGGCTAATAATCAGGTAAATTGGTGAAATGATGTGATTTGAAACCGGTGATGTCAACAGGTGAATGTAATTATGATTTGGTACAAAAGAAAGGTCAAAGCTGGGCAGAGGATCGCCAGTTTGCCAACAAATACATGAGAAAATTATTGAAATGTTTAAAAACAATGTTCCTCGAAAAAAACCAGGAAGACTTCTGGATATTTCACCTTCAATAGTGCATAACATAATTAAAAGATTTAAGGAATCTGGAGGAATTTCAGTGTGTAAAGAACAAGGGCGCAAGCCTAAACTGAACTACCGTGATCTCCAATCCCTCATGCGGCATTGCATCAAGAATCATCATTCATTTATAAGCAATATCACCACAAGGGCTTTTTGGCAAACCTTTGTCAAGTACCACAATATGTAGTTACATCCACAAATGCCAGTTAAAACTGTACATTACAAAGTCCTGGCTGCGGAGGAAGAGGATACAGGTACTTGACTGGCCTGCCTGCAGTCACGAACTGTCTCTAAAAGAGAATTTGGAAGCGCTAAATAAAAAAACGTAGACCCTGTACTGTTGCCCACCTTAAGACTTGTTTGCAGGAAAAAGACAAATTACACCTGAAACACTTCATCACTTGGTGTCTTCAGTCCCTAAACGTCTTTTAAGTGTTGTGAAATGGAATGGCATTAATACAAATTGGTAAATGCTTTACTTTTCCAACTTTTTTTGAAACGTGCTGAAAGAACCAAAATTGGAATACTTGTTTATTTAAAACAATTAAATAAATAAATAAAATTTAGAAATCACTTCTTTCTTTTTTATTTGCGTTTTCCATACTGTCCCAACTTTTTCTGATTTGGGGTTGTAGTAGACTGTCTGCTTAAAATCTGCTGACACTGCTCCAACAACAGACATTCTTCTGACTATATAACAGTTTGCAAGTACATGTCAACTTGCACTAACCCTAACCCCAAACTTAGTTTATTAATACTCTAATGAGAATTAGTTGACATGTAGTTGCAATGTAACTTAAAATTCAAACCATTCAAAATAAATGAATACAGAAATGTTCAGCTTCACAGCATTGCACAGTTGCTACAGATTTGGTGGCTGCACATGCATGATGTGAGTTTCCCTTTCACAGCACCTGCTAAAAATGCTCTGTTGGATTGAGATGGTGACTGCGGAGACTGTTTGTGTTTGCTGAATTTTCATGTTCAAGAAACCAGTTTAAGAAGATTTGTGTTTTGTTGCATGGTGCGCTGTCCTGGTGGAGGAAGCCATCACAATATGGGTTGACTGAAGTTATAAAGGGATGCATATGACCAGTAACAAAGCTCAGGTTGGTTGTGGTATTTAAAGGATCCTCAGTTGATACTAAAATCTCAAAGTGTGCCAAGAAACAAATCCCTAGCCCACCACAAACAGCCTGAACTGTTAATACAAATGTTGCTTAAGCCAAATTTTGACCATGCTATCCAAATGTCACCAAAGAAATAAAGTCTCAGTCCAATCTTCTGCTTCTGTCGAATTTTGCTGGTAATTGTAGCCTCAGTTTAATTGCGGCCTCCTAGTTGACTTGAGTGTCAACAGTGTCTCATATGCAATAATTGGTTACTGTATGAGTTTTTAGTCTGGTCTTTCTCCTTTGACATCAACAATGACATTTTTGCACACAGAACTAATTACTGATTTTATTTATTTATTTGTTACCATTCTCTGTAAACCCTAGCGATGTTTGCCTGTAAATATCGCAGTAGTTCAGCAGCTTCTGAAATACTAACAAAGTCGCTTAAATCATCTTTCATCCAAAGCAATCTCACAACAATTTGTAACTTGTTTTTATTTCATTAAGTGGCTAATTTATATTAATTTGTACAATCTCATTTACATACATTTTAAAATGATTTGCTGACAAATGAAGGGTAAGTTGAGGGATGGGGTTTGGGGGCATGCTTCCCTTTAAATGCAAATTAAATCGTATAAATGAACCATTTTTTTGACAATATGTAAAATAGTTATGTTTTCTCGTGAGGTCAGGCTGCTACCTTCCCCGTTCCGATGCTTGGTTTAATCTTCAACAGATAAACTTGAAAATGTCTATATGCAGTGAGTTGCTGCCTGTATGTATACATATATGTAAAATCTGTGGAATCTAAGCATGTCTTACAGGCAATGGCTTCCACCCTGAACTTTAGAAGATGTCTAAACCTAGAAAGGTAATTTTGCACATTTTTTACTACAGCTATCGTGGGAAAAATAGATACGTTGATTCTTGTATTATTATTCATTCATTCATTTTCTTTTCGGCTTAGTCCCTGTATTATATTGTGTCGCCACAACGGAATGAACCGCAAACTTATCCAGCATATGTTTTACGCAGCGGATGCCCTTCCAGCTGCAACCCATCACTGGGAAACAACTTCCATATACACAGATACACTACGGACAATTTAGCTTGCTGTGAGGCGAGAGCGCTACTCAATGCGCTACCATGCTGCCCCTCTTGTATTATTATGATTTTTCAAATTATTACTGATGTCAATGTTTGGTGACTTGTTATGGAAAAAATTAAAGTACAGGAATCATACAGTGACCAAAACAAACAAACAAATTCATGCATGTATTTAAGCTTTTTCTCATAGTGAATCCTAAGATGCTTATAAACAGATTTGAATGAGTTGAAAGTCAAGTTGGGAATTTGAT
>CAIGQW010002378.1:1392868-1403314 GCA_903798125.1 Danio choprae
CTATCTATCTATCTATCTATCTATCTATCTATCTATCTATCTATCTAAAATAAACCAAATGGTCCCCCATATTCAACATACAGTACAAGCATAAAATCTGAGCTCAGTGCAGTCCAAGTTTCTATTATGCCTGTCTCGATTAAAGTGAAATGTGAAAATGAATAGGAAGTGCAGATTGCCGCATTACATTTAAGGCCAATTCACACCACACTGTCAGAGGCAGGCAAACATGGACTATTACCACATTACAGCATGCCACTTTTCAGACGAGCATATTTTCCCTGTTGTTTTTAATGGTGTTTTTTTTTTTTAAATGGCAGCAGCAAAGGTGGGTAGCTGAACATCTATTTCTGGTCACTGAGAGTTTAAGCACTGCTGACAGCAGAATGGAAATATTTTCATGACTTTCTAACAGTTATAGATGGAAAATATACAAGTGAAATGTAAGTTATTCACTGAGGAAAACTTCAGCACATTAAACAGCACAAATAGCTGTCAGCAGCAAACTATATATTTAAATCTCCTAATATAAAGCATAACTCAATGATTTGGACAAACTGTATTATGCAATTTCCCCCAGCTCACTCTGTGTTCTTTTTCAGATGTTCTCATATTAAACTGTTGTATATAGATATAAACGCTATTGCCTTATTGTTTATGTATATCAATATATTATACAAACTTGATAAAATGGCCAGCTCTACTACTAAATAATAAACATGTATAGGCAGTGGTGTGAGGATTGCCACTAGATACAAGGCTAACTTTGTAAGAAACTGCCTACAAGCATTCAGAGAAGATTTGTTATCTAGATGGGAAGATGTTAAGAAATCTTCCTATAAGAGTCATTTAAGTGTGCTGCCCTGTGCACATTGTGCTGAAAGAAACATTGATGAAAGATTATGTCCTGTGTGTGCACTTCCTGAATTCTGCTCTCTTGTTATGATAAACAAAATGCAGATATGATGTAAGAAAGATATTATTTTTGCAGCCTGGGTAGCTTCAGTGGTTATATAATAGGAGGTTTTACAAGAATGCTTATGCAGATAGTTCTGTATCTAATGTATATAATCTGTATATAATTAATAGCTAGTTTGAATGAAAGCCTATAATGCTTAATAATTCATTCATTCATTTTCATTTCGGCTTAGTCCCTTTATCAATCTGGGGTCGCCACAGCGGAATGAACCGCCAACTTATCCAGCATATGTTTTACGCAGCGGATGCCCTTCCAGCTGCAACCCATCTCTGGGAAACATCCATACACACCCATTCACACTCATGCACTACGGACAATTTAGCTTACCCAATTCACCTGTACCGCATGTCTTTGGACTTGTGGGGGAAACCGGAGCACCCGGAGGAAACCCACGCCAACACTGGGAGAACATGCAAACTCCACACAGAAACGCCAACTGACCCAGCCGAGGTTCGAACCAGCGATCTGCTTAATAATGATAATGATAAATATTTTAAATAAATAAATAAATCTGCACCACAAACTTAAAATAAAGGTATAAATAAAGGTTGTGAGCTACTAAAATGTTAATGCTGCTAAAATAACAAATGAAAAGCTTCCATTCAATGAATAGATACATTTAATTGTGCAGCCATAAAAACTGCCCTTACCAAAGGTAACAAAAAATAAAATTAAAAAAAGGGAAAATATGCAAACACATAAAGGACAAAAAGGTAAAGAATGCAAACATTGCCACTTAATGGAAAAGTACATTTCTGACCCTGGTGGCATGAGTTATTTTTTTCCTCACTTTGCCATTTCTTTTCAAAACCCACCATTTGTAATTTTTCATTATGCCTTAGAATGTCTTGCGGGAAATGCTGTTCTTTAGTGGTATGTACAAGAAGTGCTTAAAAAGATGCAGCATTGTGAAAGAATACCCGTTTGTAATGAGCCTACCTATGAATAATGAATATTAGAAGTACTTTGATACTCTAACACAGTAAAAGGAAACGAATCAAACTCTCAAGGTCTTTTCTTCCTTGACACTGCGCTGGAAGCCAGGGCATTGCTCTATCCTCTCTCTCTCTCTCTCTCTCTCTCTCTCTCTCTCTCTCTCTCTCTCTCTCTCTCTCTCTCCATCTCCCTCCCCATGTCTCCCTTTTTCATTTTCCTCCCCAAGAAGCAGGGTGCACGGCATAGCATCCTCTTTTATCTCAGGAGCGATCAATAATGTATGGGACTCCCGGGCTCTCTATGGAGAGGAGCTCCAGCATTGCTGCCGCCCTGCCGTACCACTCGGCACTGACAGCCCCACTCAGCACCCCGTCTGCCAGCCACAGCCCGGGCCTCCAATTAAACACAGTACTTAGAGAATCCGGCAGTTCGTGTACAAGCGGAGTGAGCCTCGGAAAAAGACCCCCTCCTTCAACCTCTGGAGACCCCCTAACCTACTCGCCCACACCGTATTGATCTTCACGCAGATGTAAAAGACTATTGAGGTCATCATTCATTTTTTATCAGACCCAAGAAAAATGTCAAAACGTGTGGCAAAGAAGAAGAAAAAAAAACACATTTTCACGGCAGACGTAATGGGCTTGGCTGCAACAGTCTGCATGTTGGGATGCTGAGACTTGATGTCAAAGGCCAGAAATTTGAATACACCAAAATCCAGGTTGGGTCATGTAAATCAACATTTTGGGTCAATAAAGGCATTCATTCTTTCATTCATTTTCTTTTCGGCCTAGTCCCTTTTTTACAGTTTTTTTCAGTCGCTTTAGTACAATTCTCAGATCAGAATGAAATTCTCAAAACTATTTGTTCAATCTTCACATCATGATGTTACTTGTGCACATCATATAAGCAGTTTCTCACTTCTTTGAACAAGTTGCAATTGCTTTGGTACATCCATGCAAATGATTATGTACAATTCTCTGCTCTTTGCTACATTATCAATTGTTTATATCATGTTGATCAAAATGTATTATATAGTTCACTGTGCAATAGTCTTACTCCTCAAAACACCAAGTCATTAGTTCATCGTATAAGTCATTAACTGCAAAATGGTTGACCAAGTTGTCATAATGTGACAAACATATTTTTATACATCTCCATTATATGTTTTTTTCTAAATCTGTCCTGAATTGGTAAATTGCTCTCAGGCGACTTGACTTCCTCTAACAAAGGTGCATCTCATTGAAGCACAACACAATGTTCTATGTCTTGTATATAGAATTTGTGGCCTAACATACAGGAACGACAAGAGATGTAGGAAGACCACACCAATTCCTACTGTACTGTTGTACAGAATATTGTCCTATCTTTTTTTTCCCTTTGTGTTACTGTTTGCAGTGGGTTTTTTCAATGTT
Source organism: Danio choprae (assembly GCA_903798125.1). Taxonomy (NCBI): domain Eukaryota; kingdom Metazoa; phylum Chordata; class Actinopteri; order Cypriniformes; family Danionidae; genus Danio; species Danio choprae. The sequence goes on from CAIGQW010002378.1 coordinate 1,396,196, forward strand.
GGTATGACATGGTCTGTCAACAAATTACAATATAAACAATAAAAGTGTAAATGTGAATCTTGTGCAGTTTCTTGCAATCAAACAAAAAGGTGTAACTTACATTTTACAATAAATGTCATCAAAACTTAAGCCATAGTTTACATCAGAACTTCCCTCTAAAGTACACAGTTATATTGACAACATGACTAAGTAATTTGACTGTCTTGTTCGTAGACAATGACACAAGGACTTGGCATTCTGATGGCACTGACATGTTCAATGAAATAAAGACTTAGTTTTGAGAGATGAACTGAAGATTTTGAGCAAGTTACAGGCTTTTGCACGAAATCCATAGTGTTTTGCTGTTTGTACAAATTGTTTTGAGAAATGCACACACATATTTGCAAACTTCAATTCTGATCTGAGAATTGTACTAAAGCGACTGAGAAAAACTGTAATCTGAGAACAGGCAAACTCCACACAGAAATGCCAACTGACCCAGTCGATGGTCAAACCAGTGACCTTCTTGCTGTGAGCCGATTGTGCTACCCACTGTGCCACCGTAACGCCCAATAAAGGCATTGTTCACCCAAGAATTTAAATTTGCTCACCATATACTTACCCTCAAGTGGTTCCAAACCTGTTTGAGATTTGTTTTTGCTGTTGAACACAAAAGAAGATATTTTGAAGAATGTTCAGGTAGCCACTGACATCCACAGTGGGAAAAACTATGGAAAGTCAATGGCTACAGGTTTTCAACATTTCTAAAAATAAATATGCTTTATGTTCTACTGAGGAACAAAACTCAAACAGGTTGAGTGGATTAAATAAGGGGAAAAAACAACAAATTTAACTCAATATTTACTTGGTCTCGGTTGGTTCCAAAACTTTGTTTCTTTCTTTTTTTTCTGCTGAACCTTAAGGAAAAATTTTTAAAGAAAGCTGGAAGCTGGTAAACATTGACTTTTCATTGTAAGTAAAACAGGAGTCAATGGCTATAATTAATAATCCTCTTTTAGGTTCAAAAGCAAAATGAAATTCAAGTCGGGCTGAGAAAATGATGGCAATTTTTTGGGTGAACTATACCTTTAAGCTCAGAAATATTTTACAAAATGCTGACTTACAACTCAACTGGCTTGAATCGAATAATGAGACTGCTAATAATGAATAATGACAGCTGCTGATAACGGTTAGGTTTGTTTTTTTAATTTGATGACTTTGCAATATAATTTAAACTTTACTAAATCAACACTGAACTGAATGATGACATTATTTTCACCTAAGGTCACTTTATAGTTGACTGACTTTTTTTTTAATATAAACTTTGAAACATTTACATTATTAGTGGTAACTATATTAGACTTTACTAATAGGAATAATTTTATACGCTACTTTAAATGCTTCTGCTCTTACAGTCAGGTCAATTCTATTTGGCTGTTGATGTTTTTAATGTTTACAAGCTGGAAAAATATATATTGCTCTGAAAGGGATTGCAACAATATAATTTTTTTACATAATTATATCATAAATTTACATCATTGTTCTAGTTATAATTGTAGAAAGGACTTTGCTTTTTGTTTAAATTTAGAATGGCTTTCAAAACTCTATTATTATAAACAGTAAAATATTGCAGCTGGAGGGCACATATTCACAACAAACAAAGTCTTATAATACTAGATGACTTGGTCTCATTTTTTTTTTGTGCTCTTCATTCTTCAGCATAGAATTTGGTATATGTGTGTTCTTTTATATGGTAATGATATTAATTAGGGGTGTTTACAAGGTGAAGATCTGACAGCAGTCAGCTGCAATTTTAAAATCATGCTATTTATAAATGTCACATCTGGAAAAGCATTTAAGTAAGCAAGTAAACAATTCAAGAGACCGGCAGTAATTTTGCTACATTTCTCAAATATTTGCAATGATATGCATAATTAGATTATTAGACATATTTGTGCACGCATATCCCTCTGTGGTGACTGACAGCTACTGTGATAATGGTATCAAACCAAGGGTGTAGGTTTGCACTAGACATTAGTGGGGACGGGTGACAAACAACACTACCACCACACACTAACTTACATATGAATTCAAAATCATGCATATGATGTATTGTGCAAGTACACTACACAAAAATATTGTAATAGTGCTATACAAATACATGTGACTTGACAACAAGAAAGCTGGAAATTGGCTATTTAGCAGATGCAGTATTGGTGATTGTGCTTTAGGAGATGTGGTCCTCTACAGCTCTTTATTGAGCACTGGTCTTGTTGTGGCCACTGCATGAGAGCTAGTAATGACAAGCACTGATGCTGCTGAATGCATCAGCCTGTAATAAAACATTCAGAGGGTCCCACTGCACTGCAGGCCGGCTGACCAGGGCTAATTGGAGGTGCTTATTTAAGGCACTTTCCCAATGATAAATATTTAAATGCATTTGAACTTCTACCTGATGTAGTCTACATACCAAGTGCACTGCCAATTCATAAACTAATTTAAAATCAATACTTTATCAGATTCCCCTCCACAGTAAGTTATATAAATGAGCAAAATATAATAAAGCAAATTGCTTTTTCAATATAAATCCAGTTATAAAAAAATAAATGGGTCATTCATTCATTCATTTTCATTTCGGCTTAGTCCCTTTATTAATCTGAGGTCGCCACAGCGGAATGAACTGCCAACTTATCCAGCATATGTTTTACGCAGCGGATGCCCTTCCAGCTGCAACCCATCTCTGGGAAACATCCATACACACCCATTCACACTCATACACTACGGACAATTTAGCTTACCCAATTCACCTATACCGCATGTCTTTGGACTTGTGGGGGAAACCGGAGCACCCGGAGGAAACCCACGCCAACACAGGGAGAACATGCAAACTCCACACAGAAACGCCAACTGACCCAGCCGAGGCTCGAACCAGCGACCTTCTTGCTTGTGAGGCGAACGTCCTACCCACTGCGCCACTGTGAGGCCCAAAATAAATGGGTAATTAGGTCATTTAGGAAGTGAGAAAATAAATTTAAGAAATATGGCAATTAAAAAACACAAAAACAAAATAACATTATAACATAATAAGGATAAATAATAAAATCATAATATTAGAGTAGTTTTTTTTAAAGCCACATTTAAGGTGCAGTAGGTGATTGTCTTTAGAAACATTGTTTGTCGTGCTGGTTGAAAGGCTCTTTACATTTCAATAGTAATGATTAAAGTAAATGATCTAAATGTATTTATATGTATTTTTATATTCTGGGTAAGGCATGAAAATAAAAAATGTTCATCCAATTAAATATTGTCGGGCTGACAAATTCCCATAATTCTGATAAGTAGCCCAAACTGTCTGTCAACAAAAGTAGATTTGAACAACTGCGCATCTCTTCACGCAGATCCGCCATTTTTCATGTTTACAAGAGACAATCACAATCAAGGTAAAATCAAATGCTGAATCGAAACTTTTTAAAATCTGAATTACTCTTGAAGTTACTTTCGCATGCTGGAGGAAGGACGACACCATGGCTGAAGTATTTCTTTTAGACAGGTAATGTTATGTTTTAAAACTCTTTTAGTCATGCAAAGCTTATGTAGATTGTGTTGTATTATGAATGTGCTATATGCACAGAAGTGTTGTTCAGCCATTGAAATCATCCGGTAAAAGATCGATGCGACATTTTTCAGATTCATAAGGGACATTTTACAGCACCGATAATGTAGGTTTTTATTTAGTTTAACAACAAAACATAAGTAAATAGCGCTATTCCGCCTAGGCTGCTTTTCTAAAGTGAAGTTGTTTTCATATTCACGTTGGTTCATTTTTGAACAATAACAACCTGTGACGCGCTCCCTATATTGTTTACCATGCTACTTTGAATATTAGGTCTGAAATAGCATGTAAGCATGGCTTAGTAATAAGTGTAATTCTTCTAGCTGGCGAATGACATGAACTAGTGGGTTGTCTACTGTCATCTTTAAGGTGCGCGCATTCGTGTTTCAGGAGGTGTGACTTTGGACGCCAGGGGAGGGATTGTGTTTGAAAGATATTATGCTAACCGGTTAGTACTGCACCTTTAAGGTTTTTTCACATTTATAAAAATTATGTTTATGGGTTAAGGTGATATGGATATATTCTAATTAGATAATGTATCAATAAAGTATTGACTGACCATACAAATGTATTTACTATAAGGTTAGAGATAAAGTATAGTATAAGATTAGTTGTTTGTTATTATGGGTTATTTTACTGCTATTAACGTAGTAAGTACATTTAATTTGTAAGAATGTTAGTTCAAAGTGTTACTGATGTTACTTTATAAAATGATTTTATGATGGCTTATAATTGTAGTTTCATAATGCATTATTTAGACAAAAAATACTAATTTATTCATTCATTCATTTTCCTTCAGCTTAGTCCCTTTATTCATCAGGGGTCGTCACAGCGGAATGAACCGCCAACTTATCCAGCATATGTTTTACACAGCGGATGCCCTTCCAGCTGCAACCCAGTACTGGGAAACATCTATACACACTCATTTACACACATACACTATGGCCAATTTAGTTTATTCAATTCACCTATACCGCATGTCTTTGGACTGTGGGGGAAACTGGAGCACCTGGAGGAAACCCATGCGAACACGGACCCAGCTGTGCCTTGAACCAGCGACCTTCTTGCTGTGAGGAGACAGTTCTAACCACTGAGTCACCATGTTGCCCAAAACTAATTTAATTGTGTCAAATTAATTTTCATAGATGGCCTCCAGAATATTTTGTGTATGAATATATGAGCATAGGTCAAGATAAATAATGACTAACCATTTAGTTTAGGTAACTATTCTCATTAGTGGCTTGCCTATTATTAAGATATTGACTGTTTAGTAGTATTTATAAAGTAGATATTATGCATGATATTCTACATCCTACCCAAATAAAAAACTTAAACCCAACAGCCAACGGATAAAAAAATCATGTGGTTTATTAATAGCAAGAGTTGTACATTAAAATAGTACATTAAAAAATAAAAATGATATAATATTGCAGCTGAAAAACTGCATAAACTAAAATGACAATGATCACCTCAGGTGCTGATTATGTGCATTATTAAGTGTTAAATGATTCCAGTGTGAGTCTGAATACCATTTTACATGACATTTTATTACAGTTGATTAAGAATTGGTTAAGTCTGAATGCTAATATGTCACACCGAGACCTTAAGTGGACAAAATATTTTTCCCACTCCCACTTGCATTGTCCTTCAGGGATGTCTTACTGTCATGTCTCTGACACTGACCCTCCCTGAGATGACCACATCTGGAGGACACACTACATCTCACTGTTGGCAGAATGATGACAGCGTGTCTAATCTAACCCAGCATGGACGCAAGCAGGACGGGCCTTATCCAACACACAGGCCTTGAGTTTCCAGCCTCTGTGGGAACGATGTGATAAAGGGGCATGATATTCCCTCCAGGAGACGCCACGGGTGAGGAAAAAAAAAAGAGCGGCAAGGTCTGCGTCAACATTGGCCATTAGCATCCCACAAATCAGCTGGGTTAACGGGGGGAAATAGCTTTCAGACTCTGCCCTCTGGAGTAGCGACAGAGAAAGGGCTCCCATAGTCTTGCACAGCTAGCCATTCATAGACCCCCAGTTTATGGGCAAACCTAGAACAGGGTATCTTTGTGCGGAGACCTTCACTGTACCGAATGCAGCTGCATAAATTATCCTTTTGTTGGGCACCTTGCCCGTTCCTGTCCATAACCTCTGCTAAACTTTTTCCATTTTTGGATAACACGTAGCGATCAGAGTTTATGGCCCATTTGGACTCTTCTCACCAAAAAAACCCAACTGTGAATTTAACTAAGCAAAATTTCACTCTAATATTACTGAAAGTTCATTGTAGTTAAAAGGACATAAAGCACTTTATTGTCTGAGATAGGGCAATGTTAACATATTAACTATTCATTTAAAATGTAGGAGAAACCTGAGCTACATTGTGTCAACGTCACATGTTGTGATGTGGCAAATAGCTACATTAATCAATGATGCGCCGCTGCCTCGTTATTATTCATGAGATGAGAAGACGCTATGCTTAATTATTAATGATACCCTGTTGATTTCCTATGACAGACACTTCAAACTGTGAAATCACGAGAGACACATTGATGGATTGGAAGCGAGTGCTTTGTAATAAGAGTTTCTACATAGGATAAATTCTCATCCATATATCCTGAGTGTTCAACACAAACATGAATCATTCACACCAGAACTGTAACTTGTCTTTATGTCTTCTTAATATGACAGATCAAACAGCTTATATGAACACCTTCAAAAATCATCAAAAATGATTAAAAATGCAACAGTGAGTACATATATATTTTTGATGCAGAGCTTCAGATTTAATATGGACCAGATCCAAGTCCCCATGTTAAACTTTGGAAAAGGGAGAGACAGTCCAAAGACAGTTTAGAGAGATGTATCTCATCAAAAGCCATTTTGACAGTTGTAGGCTCTGAAATCATTCAGTGAAGTGATATAGTGATATGCAACTGTAATGTGGTCAAGACCTGGAACCGTGCTTTTCCTGAAAATAATTAGTATGTTTAAACAGCCCCATAGTTTATATATATATATACGTCAAATTCATGTGCCCTTGTATGTGCCTTTCATGTGCAAATTAACAATCCAATTTTTTTCTTGTTCAAAATAACACTTCATTAAGATAAACATTAAAATGTGGGTGTGTGTGTGTGTTTGTGTGTGTGTGTGTGTGTGTGTACGTGTTTTGTGACATGTCAGGACACAAATCTGTATAAGGACATAGGTATGACACAGGTATTACAAAAAGGAGGAGAAATATGAGGACTGCTGACGTCCTCATTTCTCCAGAAGCTTATAAACCACACAGAATGAGTTTATTCAGAGAGTAAAGCTGTACACAGTTTCCTGTGATGGTTGGGTTTAGGGGTAGGGTGGGGTTAGGCCAATACAATATACGGTTTGGACAGTATAAAATGAATGGAAACCTATGTAATCTACCCACTTTTCACAAAAACAAACAAGTGTGTGTGTGTGTGTGTGTGTGTGTGTGTGTGTGTGTGTGTGTGTGTGTGTGTGTATGCGTGTGTGTGTTTG
>CAIGQW010002378.1:1403414-1418178 GCA_903798125.1 Danio choprae
ATATATATATATATATATATATATATATATATATATACCGTGCTCAGCATATATGAGTACACCCCATTTTGAAAAATAATATTTTTATCCATTTCTCAGTGAATATGGGTAATATATATTGGTGCATTTGAACAAAACAGATTTATTAAACAGATATTTTTATAAAAATATTATTTTAGTCATCGAACATCTTTAGAAATGGAAAGTTAATACAATTAAATTCATGCAAAATGTTACAAAAGAATATTACAAACTACAACATTTCAACAATTTTATATATTTTTAGTTTTTCCTGATTTTTGCTCTTTTTGAAAATGTTATTTAATATTTTCCCTAACATATAAATTTGAGCTAGTGCTGTGTTTACACACACACACACACACATGCACACGCACACGCATGCACGCACGCACGCACGCACGCACGCACGCAGGCACGCACGCACACACACACACACACACACACACACACACACACACACACACACACACACACACATTTTAATGTTTATCTAAATGAAAAGGTATTTTGAACAAGAAAAAACACTGGATTGTTAATTTGCACATGAAAGGCACATACAAGGGCACATGTATTTGACATGTCAATATAAAACTTATTTTACTTTTCTTGACAATTTGACTAAAACAAGGCAATAAGGGGAATATAATTCAGTGAATTCAATGGGTATGATGCAATATAAGTGATGCAATGACTTCATGGGGAAAAATTTAATAAAATCTTTTAATAAAGAAAAAATAAATTTTAAAGTATACTACATACTAGGGGGCCTCACGGTGGCTCAGTGGGTAGCACGATTGCCTCACAGCAAGAAGGTCGCTGGTTCGAGCCTTGCCTGGGTCAGTTGGCATTTCTGTGTGGAGTTTCCATGTTCTCCCCGTGTTGGCGTGAGTTTCCTTCGGGTGCTCCGGTTTTACCCACAGTCCAAAGACATGCGCTATAGGTGAATTGGGTAAGCTAAATTGTCCGTAGTGTATGTGTGTGTATGAATGAGTATGAATGTTTCCCAGTGATGGGTTGCAGCTGGAAGGGCATACGCTGCGTAAAAACATATGCATGCACGAAAAGAAAATGAATGAATGAATGAAAGTTACATATTAAAGTTACAAGATCTAGTACAATTATTCACCCATTGTAATATATGGGAGGAGGAGGATAGGGGGCTATCATAACTTACATTTCATCTAGACTTGTGCTAGAAATAGTATAAAAGAAATAATAAAATAATGCCGCATTATGTTTCTCTGCAAGTGAATAGCAAAAAGCCTATTTGCTAGTTACATTAGCACTTGTAAGTTGGGAACACGCACTTATAACTGCGGAAAATAATTTTTTTTTGTTAATGCAACCCAATTGCCTGAATTACCTTCATACCTTCAGTATTTCATTTGAACTGAAATTAACATTCTTGAAAGTGAAAAGATATGAGGGTGATTCTACTGACAATATGCAAATTGCTGAGCACAGACACAGCCAGATCATTTCCATAATGACTAACGCAATCTAACGGACAGTGCAAATGAAAAATAATGTAGCCTGGCTATTGATATGTTCAGATAACGTATGGCATTCCAGAATTAGAAAAAAATCCTCACTTTTAAACAACACACTTTATGTTCTTTGCTTTTTTATCCTCCTTATATTAGCAATATGTAATCGTTCAATATGCCCTAATGCTTAAAAAATGCACAAATAAATAGGTTAATAACACAAATACCGGTCAACTGACTTCCACAAACCGTAGTAAATAATGCTGCATGATTCATTTGAAATATTCTCTTATGGAGTCTACAAGGAAATCTCCCACAAATGCATATGAAAAAAGGTCAGCCACAAATGTAACTGTATCCACGCCATTTCTTTGCAAATTTTTCACTTGTCCAAGCCATCTGGATCTTAATCTTTGAGTTTGATCTGCCAACATATAAGGCTTGCTCCAGTTTCTTTCTTGGTGCAAATGAAACATCATGAGCTATACATTCAAGTATATGTCATGGCGACTTATTAAATGTCAGATTTCCACATATTGGCTTCTTTTTATATCAATCCATATTTCCTGCTGAAAGATGGCCCATTGAGTTAATTATCTTGCTCCGTTTCCATGCATAGAGGCTGAAATGCAGTGATAAGAAGCAGAGTTCTGTGCTTCCATAATGAGCTTTACTATGAGTAATGGACAGAGGCTACAGCACTGGGTAATGTCAATGACAAGACTCCACAGCTCTCTTAATTACCTGCACATCCATGCCTGGTGTAACATGGGTCCATCTCCCTACTGAGCCCAAGAATCTGTCAGCGCTCATAAAGGATCTTGACAAAAGCGGTGTCTGAATCAGCCCCCGTGCTGGTGATTCGGCTGGTCATCGCTGTTACGTTGACCTTTTTACTTTGGCGTCCCTGAGGTGTGCAATTTTCAGAAACTTCATCTGGTACGTGGAGAGGAAAAAAAGGAGTACAGTGCATCAATGAAACATTACATGAAATACAGAGGAGGCGTCACTCACAGTGGTGTGAATTCACTGCACTTCCTGCACCTGTCTGCATGTAATGAGGAGGTTTTGGGTCTTAATGAAATTTAGCATTGCTCTCGCTGGAATTAAAACAGCTGCTGCAATCTGCAGAGATGGAGGTGGGCTGACAACACCTCCATTGGCGCTAATTAGACCAGCCAAGGAGAGGAAACTCACAGAGCATATATTAGGAAGGACCGTTTTGCCAAGAATCATTCAATATTTCCATTCTGGCAGTGCAAAACAATTAGTGATATTCAGCATAAAATGTAACATAAGGCAGAAAAGTTTCATGAAGAAATTGTTTTCACATTTAGTCGAAGCTGCTTGTTAATGCAGAGTAAGGATTACACATCCTTTTAATAATACAAATGATGTTCGGATTTTAAAGCAGCGGATTGTCAAAGCGTTTTCCTGCCGTGCGCAAGATGTGGAACATGTCTGGGCAAAGTTCCCGCTCCTTTCTTCTCTGTTTCCCCTATTATCGCTATTGTTTTCTAATGGACAAAAGGAGAAATGTGGAAGAGAGGGAAAGAGAGAGGGAGGAAGATACAGAAAGTGTTTTGATCTCAGTGTCTTTCAGAATTGAAAGACTCAAGCTGAGCACTTGCACACAGAGATGCTCCTCGCCTCACAGGACATATAGAGTGACTGCAGTGTTTAGATGATGCTACTCTCAGCCTTTCGTGGTGTTGGTGCAGCTATGCCAAGAGATTCTTTTAAGATATGTACAACGTTTTTTAATAAAAAGCTATTTGTGTATTGATTTTTTTTCTTGCTTGTAAGGCTGCTTCAAAGTTGTTTTGTGGATATGTGAAAGAATAAGAGATGCACAAAATGAACACATGAGGTTGTAAAAGTTTACAGTTGTTACAATGTTATTCTTCTATGCTCACCAAGTTTACAAATACAGTGTTAATTTATGGAAATGGCTCATTCAAAATAATTAACATTCTATTTTGCCGTTTTAATTGTTAAACCATTTTGGATGATTTGAGGTCAAGTTCAAAATAAAGAAGAATACATATTTCATACACACATTGTTATTATTTATTTATTTTATCACCAGCTGTGTCATGACTTTACTGACATAAAACACCATTGGTTCTTTAGTGTCACACGACCAGTCATGATATGATGTATGGTGACCTTAAGTGATATTTAAAAAAAAATTATTTTGCTCACCATCCACAGTCCTTGAACATCCTTCGTCGTATCTCCTTTTGGAAGAACATGTTTTACAGATTTTGAAACAACACGAGGGTGAGTAAACAAAGACAGAATCTTCTTTCTGCTTGAACTCTCCCTTGAATATGTTATGTGGAGATTCATAAAACATGGCATGCTTTTCCAGCTAACATCATCTGAGTGTTAAACTAATAAAAACGAACAGCAATCCAAACATCTCCGGCAAACGTGAACCATTCCTATGTCTGATTGTCTTATATATACGAGATTAATATTAATGCTTGACTGCTCCATCACAACAACGTCTGAGGCAGAAATTCACTTAGAATAATAAAATCCAGGGATAACTGGTTACAAACTTGGCAGCATGTGCTGGCTTATGTCGAATCCCTGTGCTGAGGTGGCAGTGATTCAGATGTAATGGGTCCTGTGTTTATTTAAATGGTTTTTCCATCACGGGCTGTAAAGTGAAGGAGCAGGACACTGCTGCAGTAAACAGGCTTGCGACTACACTGATTTATAGCCCATTAGGAGCAGAGAGGCACTTTACTGCTCTAAGCTAATCTGAGCTCCACTGGCACTTCTGCTTGTGTGTGTGTGTGCGCACATGTGTTAGCGCTCAAACGGTTAACATTAGACCAGTCTGAGGTAATGGCCTACCTTTAACCATGTTAGTTTGTCGCATGTAAATATTCACACAGAGGCTGAAAGGTTTATGTCCAAATCCTCCTTGAGCAAGCAAAAATGCCAACCCAGGCATTGCAGCCGAGTGCCAAGACAGGTCCAGCTGAAATGATATCACATCCCATTAGCTTTTTAAAGGTAATTTTATTAGTCCAAACAATGTCATTCTATTCTAGTTTATCACTCTTCCCAGCAGAAATAAAAAGTCTGGGTCATCTGAGGCAGCTTCTGAGAAAAACACCTTGGGAACGCGTTCCCCCAAAGACAACTTCTCCGTGTCCACAACACTTAACATTAGACCTTCCTCAGTGACCACTTGGAATCACTCTAATTACATCCACATGCATGCTACACAAACAAAAATCACCCATTATGCATTGCAATTGTGACCTGGTGCTGTCATTTCAAAGGTTTTTCAAACCAGCGATGGTCCAGTTCCTCATACATAAGCTCCACATGTAAGCTGTTTAAAGGGCCAGTGGTAAGTCTTCGGGGAGTGTGGTCAAACCTCCCACAATAGCCCATGTACCACATCCTCTTCCTTGAGGCAGGGGGGAATGGGGATGATTAACATTTCCATCTAGAAAGCATATCCATCCAGATAACCTTTTCATATAGGATCAACATGAAGGTAAAGTGGTCATAAGTCACGCCGCTTATCACAGGTTTAAAAGAGCAGCGTTGTCATTGGAGAGACCTATCATAATCGCTCTGGACTAAATAATTCATCATGGGTTACGTTGGGGTTAAGTGGAAATCACCCAGAGGGTAAGAGGTTCCACTTCTCACATAATGTGTGCATTGTGTACATGACATAAACATATATTCATGTGTTAAAGTGCTTCGCTGGAGGTTATACAGTATGCTTTACCTGGACTTGATATGGCTTTATGTTTTGGTATCCAAGCTGTGGCTAGTGCCCTTGAAAAGACCATTTAAAACACATAGAAAGAAGTCAACAGGACTGAATGGGAATAACAAAGTAATAATTGATATGATCTATTGACTAATAATTCATTCATGACACCTCAATGAATAATTTTTGAATAGTAATGGATATTACACAATTAATGTATTTGACAGATCTTGATGGACCTGAAGTACTGTTGCAGAGATGTGTTACTGCCAATACACTGTATACTCAGGTATACTCCATGAAAAGACAAATATAGCCTACAGCAGATTTAAGACAGGTGGATCTGTGGAGGAGGAGGGTTTCAGATGAACAGTTTTCCTTGAACACCACATTTATCTAGTGTAATGGAGGCCAGCGAGCTGGAGGTGTGTGAGTCAACCTCACTTACGTGGCCTCAAGAGGTCATCTATCGACTGGGCATCCTTGTTAGCAGATCCGCATTCCATATTGGAAATGCCTGAAATCCTTCTTGGAGAAGTGCAAATAGAGCTGGAGGGGTTGCATTAGTGCAGTGTACCATATGGGAGTGAGGGGAGAGTGAGTGCAACAGAGGTCAGCTAGTAGGAGCAGTGGGAGTAAACCTTGCTCCTGTAACCTAAAGAGGTGCACTATTGAAGCCTTTAGAGCCCTTGTTAGCAATCCCACATCCATGCAGAAAATACTGGTTTGAATCCTGCCAGGAGCAAAGTGAGTAGAGCTGGAGGGGTCACACTGGTGCTGTGAGCTTTTATTGGAGTAGAGACATCGGGTTTAGGGGGTTGAACTGAATGGAGACAGCTTGTAAGAGCTGTTTGAGTAAACCTCATTCTCATAACTGCAAGAAGTGCACTAGAAACCGATGTTAGAGTCTGCATTTTTCAGTTTCCTTGCATCCACCTCCAATGTCAGAGACACTAGTTTGAATCCCATTTAGTGCAAATATAACTGGAATAGTTAGACCTGAATCACACTTTAGTTAAATGACTGAACTAAATATATTGGCAATATCCTACAAAAAGGAGTGCTGATTTAGGATGATTTCACACCTGCCTCATTTTCTTTGATTAAATTGCACTTAAGTTCATTTTTCCTTTTGGTGCTGTTAATTTGGGCAGGTGTGAATGCAGCAATCACACTCAAGTGCACACCAAAATGGACCAAACAAGCGTTCTGAGACCCGCTTGAAGAGTAGTCTTGGTACACTTTCAAAAAACAAGGGAGCAGTTTATTTGTGGTGAGAACATGATCTGAACTTGAACAGACTCAACTGTAAAAAGTACTGCACATTTTTGTACTAAACCAGCTGCTGTAGAAAGTATTTGTTGACAGTGATTTAGCAACAAAGGCCTATAGCAGCTTGTGGACAAACTCCTGAAGTGACAATGTATCTTTGTAGCTGCAAACATAGTTTTTCAACTGCATCTGTGCTTCATTCTCAAAATGTATAGTTTGTCTGATGTGTCTGAAGTTTGAAAAACTATATAATGTATGAAGACCAGGGATACAGGTCAGCCAGCACAGTTGTCTCGTCATACAGCGTCTTGTTGTCTGCCAGCTGTTTAAAGGAGATTCATAGTAATATTTCAGCACGTTAATCAATCGCGAAACAGTTTATGAAATATGTTCAGTGACACATCTGGCAATTGAGTGATGTGAATGTTGTCACTTGACCATAGTTTTGTTTGTTTTGTGTGGATCAGAGCAATCCGTGTGGTGTGAAAAGAAACCAAAACGGTTGAAAATGCTACAATGTATCATTTGTTGCCCTTGGTCCAGACCAATTTAACAGAACCACAGGTGTGAAAGCACCTTTAAACATCAGCCCGGCATGGCATGGTACCACATGTCATCACAGCCTTATTCAACATGAACAGTTCAGTGAACAAGGTAATGTTGACCGATTTACATTTCAGACTACAATTGCATTTACATGCAGTCGAGTTGAGTTTCAAAATGACTTGTTCACTCAGCAGTAACTTGAGAACTGTCTAAATCAATGAGTAACAAGTTAAGTCTTTAAGTATTCAATTTGTGACAATTAGCTGTAAACATTGTGACGCCCCCCCAGCAGAATCTTTTTACATTTCAATGGCAGGAAGGCACTGACAGGAATTGTGTAAGATCTAAATTAACCACGGCAAGTTATACATTTTAGGTTACATAATCCAGATTATATGTAATCAGAGAAATTTATTTTTCAGTCTTTCACTGCCATTACAATCAATTCAGCAAGGAATGCACTTCTCTTTGCTACAGTGCTGTACATTCAGTAGCAGTTTAGAACTGACTGTCAGACAATTTGTGTTCAGTGTTCATGAGCATCTGAATGAACATCTAATTTTCCACCACAGCAAAAAGGTTCTACTGCAGATTACGAAACATGAAATCAATTCAAGTACAACTGGATAAATGGATTATATGCATGGATGCAAATCCAAAGCATTGCAATTGTATCCATTGACATCTATTGATCTCTGATTGACATTGTTTTTCCAAAGTACAGTTTGTTAAGCATGAAGTTTACCAAGTTATCAGTGAGAAACCAGTGGACTTGAACTCTAAAGAACAAGCCGTTGGTACTAATATAATCCAGTCATATATATACATCATATATCACTTGTACGTGCACACACATCATCCTCTGACAGACGCCGCAGTGCTGTGTAAAAAAAACAAAAAAACAACACCAAGTTGCTCTGGCTGGTTTAACGCTCAATACCCTTTCCTCTCGGCTCAATCCGTCACTCCTGCTCCCAAGACAAAGCTCCACAAACTCTCCCCACACCATTTTACAAGCCACTGGACCACTACAGATAAGACGAGGTGGAATATGAGACAGAGCGGCCTGCCATAAAGACAAACACACATGGAGATGGACTGCAGGAGAGTCATGGGGACAATAACATGCTGTGAGGAGCATGCAAAGGTCACAATAAAATATTGAGTGATTCAAGCATGTAACGGATCCTCATTCTGTAAGACCGAAAGTGAGATTGCATTATTGCTGCGCGAAAATGTATTGGTGGTGAACTAGTCTGAGCTGGCAGAGGATACGCTGCATTTGAGGAACTGAGGGGAAAAAAAATAAATTGTATGCACAGGCAGAGGTATCATTAGACAGCTTCAAGTGAATGTTCCACACACAACCCCCTCACACGCTCACAGCAGTGGTTGAAAAGAGAGAGAAGATTCATTTGCGCTGAATAAATAAACAGTTTCCATGTGAATGAACTTTAGCAGATCCTGAAACATTTATGCGTATAAAATTCAATACGGTGGATAAAAAAACCCCCAACGTCATTCCTCATTAAACCATGACATGCACTCAGTCTGAGGAACCTTCTCGTAATGCAGACAACCCTGAGATTTTGCCGAGGTCTTGATCAGGCATGTGCATCCATCACAGTTTGTGATGGGAATCGCAGGGAATTTAACGATTCTGGTTCTTAACGATTCCATTAGCGATTCTTTTAGTACTTCTGAAGAAACGGCATCCCCCACTGCCATGCAAATAGCTGGACTTAACTTCTATACATAGCCAACTTCTGTATATAGCAAATAAAATGATATAAAATATCTTTAATTTCAGTGATTTCAGATACACTACAAGCATTTTGCCCAAATTTACTCCCAGATTTTGCAGATTTGGTTTGACAGTATAGCTCAGTGCGTGATGGTCACAAACTTCTTTTTTTCTTAGCTTCATCATTTGATTTTATCTAGTCGGAGAACGTGAATACATTTTTGATATTTTAAGCTTTTTATTAGAACACTTATTACAGTGTATGATGTTGGATAAATTTATTCTTATTCATTCATTGTTATATTAATATTTGTTGTATTATTAACGTTACCTGTTATTTATATGCAGTTTATCTATTATATTTGTATTATACATGTCAATTCAGCAAATTAAATATACATTTTCACTGATTTGCATAAGGGTGAGACATTTTTACTTAAAAAAAACAATGTTTATTTTGCCACTGAAAAAAAAAGTTTTGGGAATCTTCAATCAGTCTCACCTTCACTGTTGACGTCAGTTTGGCAGTTTCAGCCACAATATTTTTAAGCACGCACCATTTACTGTTAGTTTGCTAGGAGGGAATGATAAAGCCCTGCCCCCTACTCAATATTCAGTTTCAGTTGAAAGAACAGCAACATTCTGGTTCATGCAGACTTCGACATGTTAATTAATCAATAATTACAGTTGAATAATTACTGTTAAATATAAACTGTTGCAGTTAAATGTGTAATTAGATTTCATATAGATTTCTTATATATATATTTTAATATTAAACAATTGTTATGTATATATAATAAAAATATGCATAAACCATTAAATAGTTTTAATAAAACACATTTAAGCCCTTGTAAGCGTTATACGTGTTTTATCATTATATAACTCATTCATTATAACAAATTTTTTCTAACTTTAAACTATTGCTTTAAACTAACGTCAGTTATTCCTTTTGTAAGGTTTTTTCTGATACATTAATCAAAAATGAAAGAAAACATTTAAAATGTCACAAAATATTTTTTAAATATTTACAAATAAATGCTATTATTTTGAATTTTTGAACTTTCCATTAAATATTTTGCAGCAAAATAGTTTTCATCATTGACAATCAGTCTGAAACAGACTATGGGAGTATGCCAGACAACCAATCACAATGAAGAGTAAGAAAACGGGCCAATGAATGCCAAATGAATTAGCAGAGCTCAACTCCACAGCTGATACTGATTAGTCATTAGCGCCTATATCAGTGCCCGCTGAGGAGTGAGCATCTAGAATTTGTCTGCTGAAGAGCTGATCACTCAGCTAACAGCTGGAGACTCAGCTGCTGTGGCAGTGGAGACACACGTCTCCGTTTCCTATTCAGGGAACGCGGGTTACGGACCTAACCAAGACGTTCCCCTTCATATGGGAACTTCAACGTGTGTCTGGAACAGACTATGTGAGACTGTATGGAAAACGCCTCAGCAGTTAAGCCCGTCAGGCTCCTTATGTGAAGTTTGCCAGGTATAGTGTGAGCGCACAAGCATCACCAAGAGCACAACCTTCCAACGTCCCCTAGGCTCTTTAATTACCATTACATGGGAATAATTAGAAAATTTAGATTGGGGTCATAATGTGCTTTTACCTAGCTAATATAGACTAGGAATTTTAGAATACGACAGTACGTTGGGAAAGCGTGCCAGTCCCTGAAGGGGGAGGACGCTGCAGAGGCCACTTACTACCCAAGAGGGGAGACTTGATGGCAATAAAAGCATATGGACTAGCCCTATGAAGGGGGAGTGCTACATATGATAAGTTGGTTAGCGGGTAGGGAAGACACGGGTCCACCTGGTCAGGGGGAACACTCCGTGGCTGAAATAAACATATGGGATTGCCATTGGGGACCGCGCATAGCTGGCACCGAACCTCAGCATGTGGGTAGACCAAGAGTGGGCATACCATACATCACACTGAGCCAGGCACCCGGCTCCTCTGCTGAGTCGGGTGCTGGGGGCCTCGGAGGAATTCTCTAGGGTTCGCCAAGTGGAAAACTTATTAGCAGAATAGATAAAGCGCACATATTTCCGGGTTAGTGAGCATGGCGCAGCAAGCGCTTTTGACACCGAGCTTAATTTCGTCCCGATTGACCGGAGTAACCCAGTAATCGGGAGGAAACCGAGTCCACTCGCCGTTTATAAAATCTCGCAAATGTTTTAGCTGTCACCCAGCCCGCAGCTCTGCATAATCTGTTAAGAGGTGTTGCGTACTCACGCCGAAAAGGAGGCACGCTTTTTTTTCTTTTCTTTTTTTTGTGTGCTCTCTTTCCCAGGGACACAACTCATCCTGGTGCATGAAGCAAGGGCAATGGCATAAATGTATAGCATGGACCAACCTCTGCTTTGATACGGCACTTCCGTTCTGCCGATCATAACAGAAAAGAGCTGCTTAAAAACTATGCAGTGTGCGGACATAGCAATGAAAGAGCTGTGTCTGCCTCTTCCGTAGACATTGCTTGCAAGCTCACTACCACTTTAATATTAAAAGGGGGTGGTAGGAACCTTGGGACAAGCTGAACCGGGGTCTCAGGCCTTCATGGACAGAAAACTTATAGATACTGAGTCGAGTGGCTCAACAGACCTAACCATAAGAGAGATCCCGAGAGGGCAAGAGTAGGGGGGGCAGGGATGTTAACCATCTACTGATAGGTCACCTAAGTCCACCGTGCTGTCTAGAAACCCTCATGGGGGTTCCAGAACGCTACACGGGTGCCAGAGAGTGCCCATCCCAGAAAAAGGAGTGCTTCTTCTGGGGAATTCGGCAGGTAGAGCCATCACGAGGAGTGTGAGTTCGGAAACTCGGGTCCGGTTGGGCCAAGGAGGCACAACGAGCTAGACTATCGCAGCCATGCTGGCTGCCCTAATGAACATGTGTGTCCCCTCCCGTACCGGTAAGGACCGGCGGAGAGCGAGAAACACTGCCGACATCTCCAGGCAATTAAAATGCCAATGCAACCGAAGTCCGATTTTACGAACCTGCAGCTACATGCTTGATACACACAGCCCACCAGCCCATACTGGAAGCATCTGTCAGAATGACAGCATGATTGGACACTTGTTCTAAGGGCACCCAGGCCCATAGAAGGCAAGGTCCATCCAGGGGCTGAAGGTGCGGCGACGCAGCGTGGTGATGGACACCCAGTGGGTCTCCGCGCGCCATGCCCATCTGGGGACCCGATCGCAAAGCCAGCGCTGAAGTGGTCTCATATGAACCATTTGAGCAGCGTTATAGCGGCTACAAATGTCATATGCCCCAGGAGCCTCTGAAAAACTTCAGTGAGACCACTGTAACTGCCAAATTAATCAGACAGGGCAGCATTGGCCTGGCATGCGAGTCCAGCTCCAACCCGAGAAAAGAGAAGCTCTCCAGGGGGAGAGCTTGCTCATTCTCGGTTGACCCGAAACCCCAACAGGCCGAGATGCCAGAGCACCAGGTCCCTGTGCATAATCAACTAGTTCTAAGACCTGAAAATATATACCAATGAATAAATAATCAAAACTGCCGATGTGCGTGCACTCAGAGGCACAGGGCATCCTCCACGCATGGAAACAGGGAGAGCCCAAAGGGGAGGACCGTTTAGTGCCATGCTCAGCTCCCATCCCACATTGAGCGGAGAGCTGGAGGTGCGAGCAAGGAGCTCATTCTCTGATGCCCTCAAGCCTGTGGCAAAGTGCCCAAGCTGAGAGCTGGAAGGCAGCACGTCCCATACTGGCAGCAATTTGGCTTCCACACCCAGAGGGAGAAAAAGCTGCCCTTTTCGGATCGCTACTTTCATTCGCGGGGTAACGCCCCAGCCCTCCACCGGGCAAAGAATGTTTCTTCTCCACTCCAAGCGGCCTGCCTTAGGTCCGCTTCGCGGTCTGATTACAGGACTTAACGGCGACCTATGACGGGAGCGTCAACTTCCTGCTCTTGGCAAGGAACAGCCAGCGCGGACGGGTCTGGTGGGGAAGCAGTTTTACGAGCTCACCAGGAGATGACCTGCTCCATTCCCAGGGCACGGGCGGCCGACTTGAAAGTCATAAGAGCATAGCCGACCAACGTGCGGTGCTTACGCATAAGCCTGGGGAAGAACCGCCCCTGTGCAGCACAGCCAGGTGGCCGTGATGCAGGGTAGAAGCGGCATGGCCCGCAGCGTTGTGGGCTCTGTCCGTAGGAGACACAGGTAACCCACCCACTTGGACGGCGGTCTCAGCTTACCCCTCCAGGTGGCGGTGCTCACCACCTGAGGAATATCTTCGTACCCACTGGCCGCCTCGCCATCAGGGGAGGTGAAGGCTAAAGTGCACAACCTTCTAGTCGGTCTGGCGGTGAGACTGTGGTACAAGCCATCTCCAGCCACACTGCCAAAGCAGCCCAGGAAGCGCAGCCATCATGTCTGATTCGAGAACCGTGACCACGCATTGCATCCCATAAGATGGAAGCGAGCTCGGTCTCTCATCTAAGCATGACAGCTTGCCCTCCGATGTCACGATGGATGTCTGATCTCCGGTGTCATCGAGCGGAGGCGCGGGCATCCAGGGAGGTGAACTGCACAACCACTCGAAGCTTATATGGATCGCGCTGTGAAGGAGTGGGGGGTTGGCGGGCCTGGAGGCGACGAATAAACCCCCGCTGTGATCCTCAGATCTGCCCACGTGCTAACTGCTTTCATGGGGAGCAACGGGGGTGGCTTGGAAGCAGCAATCTCAGCTGTGCAACAGCCATGCCCTCACAGTGAGAGCATGAGCTGTCCGTGAGCACCGCATCGACATGCTGGACCCCCAGACCTGTGACACGATACCTGTGCCCATCATCTGAAGATAGGAACCACCGCATCGAGAAAGGCACAGTCAGAACAGCGTCTTGAAAAAGTTGTTTTGTGCACACCAGCGAAACGCCCAGGAGATGGGATAGTCCAGATCGACCGCCACTGTTGCGTCATCTCCCGCACTGGTGAGTAAACTGGTTTCAGTCTGGAAATCAGGTTGGCAGATAGAGTGTCTTCAGTCTCGTGAGAGGCTCTGAAGCTAAATTCAAGATGCTCGCTCCTCAGCAGGCACTGATATAGGCGCTAATGACTAATCAGTATCAGCTGTGGAGCTGAGCTCTGCCAATTCATTTGGCATTCATTGGCCTGTTTTCTTACTCTTCAGAGCGATTGGTCGTCTGGCATACTCCCATAGTCTGTTCCAGACACACGTTGAAGTTCCCATATGAAGGGGAACTTCATGTAGTCATTCCTACAAAACATCCGCATTTCCTGCCAAAAGGCCTGTATGAGAAGGTCAGACACCACAGTGCTGGTAAACAGGGCAAAAATACCTATAATTGGCAGCTTGTGGGTTTTAAGTTCCTAAACCAGTAACTCTTAAATTTGAAGACTCATTCATGACTCACTGATTCATTAAAAAGTTGTGGCTCATTCATGAGAGTCCTTCATTGTTAATCAGATTGTTTTGTTTGTGCTGAGTAATTCTTGTGTACAGCCAGCGAGGATGCAGCTGAATGCAATAAAACAATGTTTTTATGAAATGTATTTTGTATTAACTTCAGGTTTCTCTCTCCTCATATTCAATTCAGACTGAAAACATGATTTTTTTTCTGTGCTGTAGATTCAGCACTGTTATGACACTTTCACAGAATGCACTGCAGGAAATGTTGTTTGAGGGTTTTATATTTACATATTGTTGCAACACAGAGGAATCAAGGAACTGTTAAAAGGACTGAATAGAATGAAAGTCATGCGGTTCCAGTAATTTTTGAGAGTTCTGCGTTCCTATCGCACTGACATTTTTTTTTTCTTTCTCAGTATTTTTATCTTGTTTAATCCAGTAAATGCATAATGAATTAGGACAAGACATTTTGTCTTGTTTTCTGGAGAAAAAATTATAAATTAATACTATTATAATTAATAATAGTATAAACAGTTAA
>CAIGQW010002378.1:1453124-1466694 GCA_903798125.1 Danio choprae
CACACACACACACACACACACACACACACACACACACACACACACACGCACACACGCACACACGCACACATGCACGCACGCACACAAACACACACAATGGCTAAAACAGTTCCTAGAAGCTGAAAACACTGTAATAATAAAATGGCATCCCTAGAGTCCTGACCTTAACCTGATTAAAATGTCTGGAATATCCCTGCCAGCAAAGTTGTAGCTAAAAAACACTTTAGTCAGTGAACTGTGGAAGAAACTGAAAAAGAGCTGATCAAGATTAACAGCAGATCAGTGTGAGAAACCTTACATCCTGATTTTGCAGAGATTTTTGTTGGTCCTGCATTATCATTCCTGTCTGAAAATATAAGTGAAACATAATCCCTACCCTCAGATCTAACCATAATTTTAAGTTATTTGAGGAAATCATATGGTGTTTATACTGTAAATAAGCAAAGCAATGCACATTTACATTTGAAGCATTCACTATATTAATAAAACACAAGGTTGTCAGCAAATGCCACATTTTATTCTTATGTGTCCATACAATATAAGTTAAAGGTTACTAAAACTGTTTTGGTAACAAACATGGACAATTCTTTGTTTATATTTGACAGTTCATATTTGTTGTCAAGGATAAACAATTAAACAATAATTAACATTATTTTATGAATGTAGAAAAAGTTAACAGCTTTGTAAATGAAGCATGGGTTTATTTATCGGTATGTGAACACATGTGAACACGTTTACATATGTACTTGCATGTATGCATGTGTACGTGTGCATGTCTATTGAGGAAAAACAACAGAGAGAGGGAACACCAGGGAAACTGAGAGAGGGTTAAAAAACCTGCTGTCAGCAAAAGTGAATAGCTGTATTGTTGTGTCGGAGTCTCAGAGCTGCAGACAGCAATCAGTCAAACATTACAGTCGAGCCATTGCACAGCACCAGGGGAAACACTCCTAAAATACTGTGTTAGTACGGGGTTGACCCATTTCTATTTTGGGCCATCCTAGAACTCTCTGGAGTACTTGAACAAGTTCACACACTCCAAAAACAAGACATAACTGCAGAGAGTGGGGTAAACTGCATCATTTTTTAGTACTCAAGATGTCCTTGAGGCAAGGAGAAATGAGATAAACTAATGTGCCAAACTACATTTTGGTCACAGAACACAGCGTGAAACAGAATGAGTTGATCTGAACTGGTTCTAAGGTCATAAACTGCCTGTGTAGGATGCGGCGCAGGCCTGAAATATGCAGACAGACTGATAAATCTCCCTATTCAAATGATTCACTCAAACATACAGTGAACACAATGGAATTACTTGTGAGCCAACACATTATGGGCGATAATGGCCAATGCATATTTCCTCATGTGCAGCGAATGCGCCCCCTCTGACATTCAATTTTATTTAAACCTGAGAATGCAAAGCCATTAATAGAAATTAAGTGCCAGTGAAAGCCAGTGAGGGGGGAACAGCACAGGGGAATGAATGGCTGAAGAAGATAAATAAGTGCGGTACAGAAGACTGCGCTCACTGATTGGCATGGAAATGTGCTGTTTGTGTAAAGTAATAAATGGATTTGAAGTACTGAATATATACAAATCAGCAATGGTGAAGCTACTCCAAAACCACACTTACCAGCCACTTTATTCCAGATGTTGGCTTTCTATCAGCTTAAACCAGTCTGGTCATTCTCTTCTGACCCCTGGCAACAACAAAGCATTTTCACTCACAGAACTGAAAATTACATATATTTTCTCTCTTTTTTTTAAAGGTTTCTCTGTAAACGATAGAGATGGTTCTGTGTGAAAGTCCCAGTAGACATCTGTCTGGCATCGGCA
Source organism: Danio choprae (assembly GCA_903798125.1). Lineage (NCBI taxonomy): Eukaryota > Metazoa > Chordata > Actinopteri > Cypriniformes > Danionidae > Danio > Danio choprae. The sequence continues at coordinate 1,454,961 of CAIGQW010002378.1, forward strand.
ATTATGCTATGTTCAAAGTCTCTTAAATCACCTTTCTTCGCCATTTTGATGCTCAGTTTGACTTCAGAAGATCGTCTTGACCATATCGACATGCCCAAATGAATAAGTTGCTGCCTTGTCATTGTTAAGAAAGAGTTGAACAGGATTCATCAATAAAGTCGCTGGTGAGTGTAAATTGTGTTGTAAGAGCTACAGTAAAGCTACTCATTTAAAAAGTAGTTAGCAACATTACTTGCTATCAAATAAGCATATACAGTAGGTACATCAAAACTATTTAAATGTTCATTATCATTTTTTAAATAATAATATTAATAAATGCTTAATTTCCATAATGAAAATTCTGTCACTGTTTACTCAACCTCAACATGTTCCAAATGTCTGTGAGTTTCTTTGTTCTGTGGAACACAAAAGAAGATTTTATTATAATTTAAAAAAATTTGGACTTCCATAAGGGGAAAAATACTATGGTAGTCTATGGTGAAATAATCAACATCAAATAGAAGTGAAAATCAGTGGTGACAAATCATTTTGGAATAAAGAACTTGTTTTACTGTAAGTGAAGTTTATTTATAAACTAATTTCGAGAGGATCACGTGCTTATGAATCCCCCCTTCCACCCCTACTCCTCCTCTCCTAGATGGGTGGCATGGTGGCCCAGTGGTTAGCACTGTTGCCTCACAGCAAAAACATCACTGGTTCTAGTCCTTACCAAGCCAGCCGACGTTTCTGTGTGGAGTTTACACGTTCTCCCCGTGCTCACGTGGCTTTCCACCGGGTTCCCCGGTTTCCTCCCACCGTCCAAAAACATGCAACTTAAGTTAATTGACTAATCCAAATCAGCATCATAGACATGCTCCTAGTAAGTAGTCATCTCAAGAGCAATCACTATCTGTTCATTAGCTACTACAGCAGGGGAGTTCTCGAGACCTACCTGAGCTCAAACTCCCCTCTCGCCTTGCAAACGTGAGGGAGCCCCAGGCTCGAGGATCTATGAGGATCTCAGGCCAATCATCAGCTAAGTGTAAACTCTTGAATTCAGTCATATTGAATGAGTAGGTAGGAAAATAAATAAATAAATAAATAAATGAATAAATGAATGAATGAATGAATGAATGAATGAATGAATGAATGAATGAATGAACGAATAAATGAATGAATGGCATCATTTATTTGTTCCCATGTAAGGTTTTTAGATTTTAGGGTTTGTGTGTGTGTGTGTGTGTGTGTGTGTGTGTGTGTGTGTGTGTGTGTATGTTTTGTTTTGTTTCAGGCTCTCATCAGGCTATTTATATTTCTCTTCTTTAATTAGGGTTCACTATAGGTTTTGTTAAGACCTGTTAAACTGAACTAAAAAAAGTTAGAAAATACCCTTCATTGATATATAACACCATAAATAAATAAACTTTATACTATGACACTAATCCTCAAACCACTGGGCTTTACCCACCAATCTTTTAATCATTTAAATTGAAACATAGTAGTCATAAATGCCAATTTTTTGGAATTGAGATTTATACATAACCTGAAAGCTGTATATGTAAGCTTTCCATTGATCAATAGTTACAACAGAACAATATTTGTCTGAGATAAAACTATTGAAAATATGGAATCTGACAGTTAAGAAAAATCTAAATACTTAAAAAATTGCCTTTGTAGTTATCCAAATGAAATGCTTAAATGTACATTGCTAATTAAAAATTCATTAAAAAAATATATAATTTTGTGTCATTCACTGTATTTTGCCTATAGCCAAACATATACCCATGCAACATAATTCACATATATTTTAATAAGTACAGGTTTTATTTTTATGTAAATGTTTGACCCTCTACACATTTTTGCCAAATTAAAAAGTTGTACATTAAAAAAAAACTAAAAAATATATTTTACAATAAAATTATAAATACATTGTAATTTTAACTGTAGTTTCTTATATTAGGTTTACAGTTTATAAACATTAAATGAACTAAAAAGCTAGAAAACACTTTAATATTACAGTAAAAAAAACTGTGATTTAACAGCATTTAACTAAACAATCTGAGATTAGGCCTACTGCGAAGGGATTTGCACCATTGTTTTAATTTAGTTACTTTTTTGAGTCATCCCATTAACAGTGATGTCAAATTTTATATTAAACCATGCTAGTGGTTGAAAAAAAAAATTTGCAGAAAAAAATTAAAGCATCTGCTTTTAAACAAAAGTTAAATTCATAGTGTTGTTACTTTTAGTTATAGTACATTAGTTACTTTACAACACAGACAAAAACGCAGACATCTGCAGTTAAAGAATCTAATTAAAAAAACACATTATTTATTTCCAAGTACTGTTCTGCTCACCAAAATGTGCAAACGATTCAAAGTCAATAAAGAGCGTGAGCGCAGACACTCCACAGTTACTCTAATGACACAGTTCAGTGCAAGAGTTAATTTCCGTCATCTCAGGATGTCCATTAACAATTAGCTGAGTGCTTAGATATGGCTACTGAAATTCATCCATCTAAAGAAACTGTTGTATAATAAGCTGTCACGCTTTGCGCACGCAACGCTAATGCCGCAACCTTTCGGGTCCGACAAGTTCCTTTCTTTTCTCCAGTGGGCAGACAGACAGATTTGAGACGTGCTCGGGACACCATCACAATCCCATTTATGCTCTGTGGCGTCGCTTGATGAGAAAGAGTAGATGGAGTGGCTGATGAAGGGCCCGGCGAGACCCCAGTGGAGCGTTCGCTCAGGTCCGCCAGTGTCACACAGATTCCACACTTGTCTAAAAACGCACTGAAAAATGAACGGCCTCGCTGTTAATGAGTGGAAGGGGTAATTTAGACCCCCACTAATGTGCTTAATGCCAATTAATCATCTCCAGCCAAGGTGTCAGAGAGATTACTGAGAAGGAACTGGATCCTCTGGCAGGACAGTGAGAGTCTGAGCCATGTGACGTGTCGCTGTAGTCACTATAGGGGGCAACAGTGAGCTGCGGATCATAGACACTGAACGTCCCAGCAGAAAATAAAATGCATGAATGAGGAAGCGCTTCTGGCTTTCTTTTACAGCACACATTCCCTGCTCTTATTTTGGGCATAAAGCAACAGTGGCTGTAAAAAAAGTGATATGGTGCTAAATTTGTTCCCTTATTTGGTCACACTGGGAGTAGATGGGAAGAACAAAATCGTATATCAACGTAACTGTAAATATCATGATATGATTAACTATGCAGGAAATACAATGAAAAAAATGTGTATATTTTAATAACCATGTGATTATGTCTATTTTTGGATAATCAAGTGAGCTAAATACTTCACAAATGAGCTAAACTTTGTAATGTGATCATTGAATGAACTAAAATTGAAATACATAATTAGAAAGTTATTATCTAAAATGAAACCAGCTAAAGTGTGATTATTTCTTTATGCCTTGTCTAAAACAAATTCTACCAACTGATTATCATATATACTGTATATAAGAACGCAAGTCTATTTAGGATTTGTTTTTGGGGTTTTTTAGAAAAAAAGCACTTATGTACTTTTATTTAAAGGTGAAATACTAAAAATTTATATTTGTAGGATATTGTTTATGTTAAATATACTTTAAATGTTTTTTTTATCTTGATATTGACTTGATATTGACATATAAGTCTAAATTTAAAATGACACTTCTAATTTGTAAAATATTTAAATAGTTTATATTACAAACTAATAATAATAATAATAATAATTGTTTACCTTTTGGTAATGAAATGAATTATTCCTGCTTCAAACTAACAACACAAACTTACTGAATGCAGTTTATATTGTTTTCCAAATGGAAGCATTTCTGAAGGTGATGTGTAAACTGCTCATTTATCAGGTGTAGAATGTCAATTAATTCCTTCTAGAATTGCTTCTCCATTAGGCAGATGTGCCCTTATGTCACTCAGAGCAGTGTGAAGCCTCTCTTTGTTGAGTAGGGCTGTGAATTCTGTGAAATCCCATGTGCTGCAAACTGGGCTGGGGTGCAGGACTCACATCATCGGCTGTCTGTCTCCGGGACTGGCTCTGGTTACCCTAACTGTGTCCCCCTACCCATGAGCATTATCACCCACTCGACAGTCCCACATTTCCTCCTCATTATCTGAATTCCATTCAGACATCTGCCAGCAATGAGAGCAGGTATAGCGGCGCTAATGTGCTGAACATGGTATTTACTGTACACTGCAGAGGAAAAGAGCCAGTATCTCAGACTGCCAAGGAGTGTTACAGTGGCTCGTGTTACATACAGAGCACAGAACAAATGCTCTTTATAGCAAAATGGGCTTGGAGAATAGGCTCTTTCACTAATGAAAATGCTGATGAATGTACTTTCAACTGTACAGTCAGCTCCTAGACTTTGCAATTAAATTTCATAAGCCATATATAAATATGGTTTTGATTTTTTTTTATCTTAAAGGAAATTACTGTATTAAGTGAAAGTGTCACTATATGGTACATTTGTCAATATAGAGGTACAGTAGCAGAACTTCCATTTTTTAAATGATCTAGACTTTCATAATATTTGATATATGAATAGTGTTGTAATCATGCTGTGAGAGCATCTGTTGGGTGAGTCTGCCCAATTGGCCACTAGGATATTCTACAGTATGTTGTGAATGGAAATCCCTAAAATTAAAAAACCTGAGCAAGCTAATCAAAATCTTCAGGATAACTATAAAAGTAGGTCTGACTGAGGTTGAAGCTAAACTCTAGGAAGGTGGTTTCTAGCCCTGGCCCTGGAGTGTCCCCAGCATAACACATTTTTGGATGGTTATATTATCTGACACACCAAAGCTAATGATAAAGGATAAAGGAAACATAAAAAATTGCAGAGATGGGGATACTCCAGTTCCAGGGGTGGCCAAACCTGCTCTAGTACAGCTACCTTTTCTTCAGGCTCTGGGTCTAAACATAATTTAACACACTTGAACCAGGTAATCATCTTCAGGATCACTAAAATCCTGGTGTGTTGGAGAAAAGCCATGCGTTTGTGCATGGGTGCCCTAACTCGATCTTGGAGGGTCACTGTCCTGCAGAGTTTAGCTCCAACTTGCCTAAACACACCTGTCTGAAAGTTACCAGAAACCCTTGCAAGATCTTGACTAGCAGGTTCAGGTGTTTAATTAGGGTTGAAACTAAACTATGCTGGACAGTGGCCTACAATTTGGACACCTTTGCATTGGTATATTAGTGCTGAACATTTATCTTCAGTTTTCACAGTAAAGAATGTGTTGGCCTGGACTTATTAGAAACAGTTTTTCTCACTGAATCAGTCAAACCAGTTGGCAAAACAATCTAAATCAACTGGAAATCTGAATGGGGCAGTCTAAATCAAAATCACAATGTAGTCTTCTAAGTTGAGCTGTCTTTTTTTGCCAAGTGACTTGCTCAACTCTGGAAACTGTCATTACTTGACAAATGTGCTGTTAGACATCACAAAACAGGGCATTTTCCAATACTAACTAACGGAAGACATAGCCAGAGTGTATTATTCAAACTCTTAGTGATTAATGACACTTCAATATTGATTTTCAAGGATGAGAATCCAAAGTTAAAACTCCTCCGTAACACGAGAACCCCCTGGAGAAGAGACATGATGAGAGAAACAGGTCTGACAGTGAACTCGAGATGAACTGTGAGCACAACCATCAGGAGTATATTCTCACAATGAAGCACACCTCCTTCATACACCTAAAACATTCAGCACACAGACAAAAGATTAAAGGAGAATCTTAATGATTCAAAATCCTAGCAGCTGCAATAGAGTCTTTATCACTGTTAAAAGTGAGAGAGCAAGTTCCTGGGAACTTCAAGACCAATTACAGAGACAATACATTACCTTGAGCTGGGGTACGGAGGTAAGGGGGGAAGCTTCAGAGATTTATCAGCATGAATACGGTTTCAAAAGATTTAAGAAAAGGTGAGTCAAGACTTATATCTCTCATCTTTCACCTAATGCCCACCTGCAAGAGCGTGGTAGGAGGACAATGACCATCGCAATGTCAGGTATCACACTCAGGGAAGACTTGGAGTCTCATTGAAATGTAAAAACTGGACTTGAACTTCACCTCTTGCACTTAGTCTGCATATGCAGCGGTGTGAAGAGAACAGATACAGACACCAAGGGAGAACCAAAAGTGCAACTAGAAAAGGAAACACATCCAGAACGGTTTCTCCCTTCTCTTGTGTCCTACTCCTCAGGCAGCGGTTCAGTCGGCCTTTCAGTCAAGGCCTCACACTGGGGCCACACAAGTGAGGTCTGCCATTTTATTTATCTCTTCCTTCCTGCATCCCTCACTTCCTTTCTAGCATATTCTTTACAGCGTCACCGTCTCTTTCATTTCGGACATTCATGCATTTATGGATTACAGCATGGTGATACACTCAGAGGGATCCTGAATTACTCCTAAGCGTGCTGTGCCTCAAGCCGTGTCCGTACGGGAGGTCGAGAGAGGGGAATTCAAAGCAGCCAGCATGAAGGAACTGCTGTTTGTTGTGACCAGCCTTCCCCCTCAGACAAAGAGAGGCCTCCTGACGGTATCCCAGCATGCAGCAGGCCCCAGGCGACCCTGTGTTTAAAGTGACAGCCGTAATTTAAGACCCTCTTTGTGGCAACCCCTTCTTTTCTGGGCAAGATGAAGCACTGTCCATTTGTGTGGGCCTGCTGAGGTGACACTCCAGAGGAGGGCCAGCACTAATTAGCAGCCAAACACACATGAGAGTGGCTGTCCATGGCAGCAGATAAATCAAGCCTGGCCTTCTAATTCACTCGAGATGACCCTTGTCCAGCCAAGCCTTGTTTCGTAAAAGATGACTATAAAGACTTTAGCCAGCATCAATGGCTTTTATGAAGCAGCAGTCCTTGCTTTGCTATGACAATATATTCAGTGAACCACTCGAGCCATTTACGCCACCTATGATTCATTGTGTGCAAATCATTCAGCTTATTACTGTTCAGAACCTCGGTATTCTCTAAACTAAAGCTATTCAAGCCTTTCAGGAGCCAGTTGAGGAGCAAAGCGGACAAATGTATTTTCTTTCCTAGAGCCAGATTCTAAAAACACCCATTTTACTCAATTGAAACTTTAATACATTTGATTATGTTCAGTTCTTAAAATCAAGAAATGAACTGAAAGAAAAATATGGTTACAGCTGTTTAATATTAATATGAGGATGAATAAACATGGGAAGGCTGAGATATAATTGTAAAGAAATAATTTTTTGCATGGTGCCGAGTTGTGCAGTAGTGCACTTGTCCTTTTATAATACCTAAATGAAGTCTCTGAAGTCCAACACCAGACAGTAAAAAAATGACAAAAAATATATTAAATGCACTTTATATAAATAACATATACAAAGATTAAATGAGCTTAAGCTAGATACTTTCATTGCCACTAACAGATGTGCAAGATTAATTGTAATTATCAGGTCACCACCAAACATAAAGGCATGTCAAAGTAAGGCATTTTTAAAGCAACAACTAACAAGCTTCAGATGAAAACTTGTTAAACTTAAATTTTTAGTGAAAACTGAGTCATTGATCCACAAGACACTACAAAAGTGCCGCTCAAGGCTAGCGTGGGTTGAGTACCAAGACTCTAAACTCCCAAGACAACGGCCAGCATCACATCAAACTAACACGATAAGCTACCAATCATTTTGCAACAGTACGAATGCTGAGGGAATGCATTTTTAGATCAAATTACAAAAGGACTGCGTGTTCCAAAAACAGGCGGGTAATCAAAATGTAGCACTTTCTTGTTCATAAACTGGGTCCTGAGGCATATCTGCAAAATTTCCCCCAACAAAAGCATTATTTCTGAACGGGTCCTTGGAGATAGACAAGCCAATTCGCATGTGCTGTGTTGGAGTTGAGTACTGCTGAGTTTGTTTACCCACATGTTTGTTTGACTTTTTCTATGATTTACTAGGTACTCTGGGAAATCACTATTGATCACTTGCCTAGATATGAGCCAGCTACCCACAATTAACACAGTACCATGGGACACCCCAGTTACAGCTCTGCACAGACAGCAATATAAGTTGAAGAAATGTCAAGAATATGAGAAGACATTAAAGAAAATGTTGATGCAACAACTGGGAATTTCTATATAGTTGACAGTGAGTGAATGATAGAATGAAATATTCATACTTGGGTGGGAGTTCAGTCAGGCTAGTTCTTGAGGCTCATATTTAACTTAAATAAGACAGCTAACATCTATTTTCACTACAAATAACATGTAAAGATGTCAGTCAGCTGGTTCGAGCTGTATATTTTTAGCTGTTTTGCTAACTCATTCATTCATTCATTTTCTTTTCGGCTTAGTCTCTTTATTAAGCTGGGGTCGCCACAGCGGAATGAACCACCTGTTTTGCTAACTTTCAATCAATTTTGTGAGAAAGGGTAGCTGTTAGCATTAGTGCTAATCTACTATATGGATGCTGTCATAGTTATTAAATTATAGAGATTAACTGTCATTACAATTGTCAACTGTCCATTAACTGAAATTGAGAGTAGGTATCTTAGGTGTTTTGTATAGCAATAGGGACGGCACAGTGGCGCAGTGGGTAGTGCTGTCGCCTCACAGCAAGAAGAGACTGGTTCGAGCCTCGGCTGGGCCAGTTGGTATTTCTGTGTGAAGTTTGCATGTTCTCCCCGTGTTGGCGTGAAAAAGAAAATTAATGAATGAATGTATATCAATAATTCACTATGTCATTTATATAATAGCAAATGTTTTACAAATTATTTTTTCAAGGGCTTTTAAAAGTGTAAATTTCAGAATTGTAAAGTCACAATTCAGGATAGTTACTAGTAAAGAGGTTACAGAGATAGGCTAATGCTATTTAAACTGGGAATGCTAATACATGTTAACATTTGTATGACTTTTTCCTCAAACCATTTATCAATTAAGGCCAAACCCCCCATCCCCCACAATTACATAGTCACCATCCAAAAAATGTAAACCGGTTCAATGTTCAAAAAAGTGACAACACGTGATGCTATGGTAAGAGTATTTGCTTCAGAAATGTGTAGGCATTTGGCAATGTGGTTTACCAATGACCAATTCAATCCTTAGAATTGGCTTTTGAGTGGGGATAGCTCATAACATATTTGATAGCCAATTGCTAAGCTAAAGATTGCATCTTAACCACCCCAATGTGTTTAAACACATCGTCTTGGTATTTTAAAATACCACTTTTTAAAGAAAACTCAGCACATCTGATGAAAACTGCAAATCCAAACAATGACTGACAAACAGACAGCGCTATCTGATTCTGTTTTTGACACAACCACAGACCATCACAGAGGCAAGTCTCACGACACCAATTTCAGTCATATCGCTTCTATCATTCACATTTGAATACAACACACAATGCATTGCTTCCAGGGTTACACCGGTCAAAGCACCACAGCCACATTCCCGGTTATCCTGTGCTCGTACCCTTCGCCTTTCTGAAATTGCATTATTACTGACAGTACAGATATTGGATTTAGAACTGAACAAATGGTCTTAATAGGAATGAGATCACTCCGGTTAGACAGTGATTGGCTTACTTGGGCCCGGGCCAAAAACAATTTGTGATTCTTTTATACCTGTGTCTGTGCCCTGGAGATAGAGGGGAGTGAAAGAAAGACGGAGGGTGAGGGTGAAAAAGAGAGAGCGCAGAGGAGGAGAGAGAAGCTCTTTATCGGCTGCTTTTCTCCCCTTGCATTACCTCATCTCTTTCTCTCTCTCTCTTTCTCTGCGACTCGGGGCTTATAAAACGAGCTCCCTGCTTTTTTTGGAGCTATAGAACAGCCCCTTACCCAGCCCAACCAGTGTCCCAATATGAATGAGGAGCATTGTGAGCTTTGTTTGCCAATATCGAGCAGTCCATCTTTGAAGGGCCAGCACAGGGGGAGGTAATGAAATCAGAATATTAGGTATCTGCTGTTGACGGAGTGCTGACAGCCTTGTAAAGAAATAGCGGCTGTATTGATTGAACACAAAACAACAAACAAACAAAAACACTAGCTTTCTTCTCATGCAAGGCGAGAGGTATCTTCTTTCTTCCTTGCGTTTCTACACTGGTGCTGCTGGGAAATCTGACAGCTTGACACAAACAGCAGTGATTGGTGTGCTTTCAGGGATAACTAGGTAGGGGTTGGGTTACTGTGCTGGTGAAGGGGCTGAAGGGGTTGACCACATCACAATATCAGGTGCCAATTATATTATGGTTAAATGCGCTTATGTAGAATGATTGTATGTGTGGTCCGGGCAGACTGTCAGTCTATGCATTATTGATGGGATGTATTCAGTAAAGGTGGTGACAAGTGAGTGTCTTATTGAGTAAATAACTTATTATTGAGCCTTTCACTCATCTGATGTATTCAGACATTTATTCATTGTGAGTGAAAAGTTGCTGGCTGAATTTAAAACAGCATATCACTCTTATTATTTCTGCAATGTAAATCTTTGTTTAAATATATAACTATAGTAGTATACACTGAAGAAAAAAAAGATTCATTGGATTTACTACATTTTTAAAAAAAAAAGTAAGTGGCTGCAAACAATTTATATGGCCTGAATTTAAATAAGCAAATTTAGGTAACCACTACTAGATTTATTTTGTTTGTTTAAATTCCACCCACATAAATTGCTTGCAACCAGTTACCTTTAAAAAGTAGTAAATCCAATGATTTTTTTTTCCAGTGTAGTAGTGTGAATTTAGACCATTTCTTTATGAGTTAGTTATTATTATGAGTAATGTTACTCACACTATATGCCATGGAATTATGTTATAGAAAATAGTTACAGGCAGTTTAAGATGCACCATTTGTCTTCATGAATGAGCAATTGAATTATTCACTCAACTGATCTGTCAAAATTATTTTTAAAATTAAATTAAATAATTAACCAGCATTGTGACCACCTGGTTGACCTTTTTATCAAAATAGGTAAAAAAACCAAAAAAAAAAAAAACCAAATCAATAAATAAACAAACAAAGTAACATTTAGTTTAGAGTGGTATCATGAACACAATTTAACCAAAGAAATTGGTCAAAAATGTGTTTTTCTTAAAGTGGATGTTAAAGGATTGATTAGACTTTTCTTTTCGGGAATGCATATTCTCAAATATCTCTTACTGTAGCTCAACACATAAAAAAAAATGAAAACAAAAATTTAATAATATAATATTTCAGCACAGGAACATTTTGAAGTGTTTAAGAAAAAGCTTATTCCCTCAAAATTATGAATAAAAAGTAAAAAAAAAAAAAAAAAGCCTCATTGCGTCCATCATTAATACTTTTCAACTGAATTATGAATACACATTAAAGGGATAGTTCACAAATAAAAACTAAATTTAAAAAAAGTGGTTCCAAACCTTTAAATCATAGACACAAAAGAAGATATTTTAAAGAATGTTGAAAACCTGTAAACATTGACATCCATAGTAGGAAAAACAAATACTACGAAAGTCAATGTTTACATGTTTACATTTATTATTATTATTATTTTATATCTTCTGTTTTGTTCAGGGTGAGTAAATGATGACAGGATTTTTATAATTATTTTTGGTCAACTATCTCTTTTAACAATGTGACATTTTTTTTTTTTTGAGTAGATTCATAGTGCTATAGGATTATCTCATTATATGCATCAACACAAAACTCAACCAAGCTTAGTCAAATAAAACTGAAACTGACACGCTTGAGTATAACCGCTAAAATGTAAAAGTCTCAAGTAG
>CAIGQW010002378.1:1467094-1485325 GCA_903798125.1 Danio choprae
AATAATAATAATAATAATAATAATTAATATTAGAGTGATTTCTGAAGGATCATGATCATCATCATCTTTAAAATCACTGGAATAAATTATTACATTTAATTATAAACTACTTTTGAACAGTTATTTTATCGTACTGACCCCAAACATTTGTGTAATTGTATAAAATGTGAATGTAACCTATTTTAAATATAGAGTATCTAAAAGCAATTATTTTGTTTTCAGACAGAGAGAAAGATGGAGTATCATAAAACGTATTATTTTCATATCTCATTTTTATCTCTACATAATTTGGTGCATTGAAAAGAGCATCCTACATTTTAAACATCAATTTTTACTTGACAAAACAAATAGCTTCAAAACTGATACTTTACGATCCAAAGTTGTTCATTTAGAGTTTAGTGGGGAAAAAAACGATTACTAAGTCTGCTGCACCAATCGACTGAAAGATACTTTGAACACCATGTGTTTCTGCGGAACATCCCTCTTCTCCCAGTTGCCCTCCAACCATTCGTTTTTATAGTCAACACAGAAACCTGAACATCGCTTATGGGCATGCTGGGAAAATGAAATGCAATACAACGAAGAAGCGCAAAAAAAGAGAGAGGAGGGGAACAAATTGAGAAAGATTCAAATGACTAGAACTTCTATAGCTGATGGCAAGGTCATCTATGTTTATAAAAACATAAATTACACATATTTAATTTAGTGAAGACAGAAATTGTGGGTTTGAATTGAGACCATGTGTCCCCCTGAGCAGTCTGATAAATAGAGCAGTTGAGAGCTGAGGCTGACTTGGAGGACTTGTTCATTAATTCTTCTCCTGGTCTTAATTGGAGCCCAGTAGGACTTCTGTTTTAAAGCAGCGCTAGCCCTCAGACAACACGCAGAGCGAGCCAGACAAAGAAGCCGGCAGAACAAAGCCAGATCCCAAATCTGCTACTGCATATTTGCTGCAGGCAAGTCGAGACGAGACGGCCCGGACCCTCTTTTGCGCTGTTTGATTTCATCATTTTTTATTGTACTACAAGTTGAGATACTTAAATCTCCTTTGTTCATCTCGTCCTTCTTTGAGTTCTCAAAAATGAGAAAAACACGTTGAAAATAAAAAAACTAAAAAGATGGATCATGCACATTTGGATTTTAAACACACATTGAACTAAACTTCTAGACAAGAAATCTCTAAAATGATGAGTTAATCTCAGCTTTTACTCACAATCATGACTTTTGACTGTAAAGTTATAATTTAGCTTTTTTTTTTTTTTGGTTTGTTATATTTTTGATAAAATGTATTAAACGTCAGGATTTAAACCCACTTATAAGTCAAAAACTCAAGATACAAGATTAACACTGATCATTCATTTATACCGACGAGATTGTTTTCTCGAGACTGACACAAACTACTTAAATTAAAAGACAAGTTGAGGTCCTGCTGTAAAGTCAGTTTAGTGTTGATTCAGTTCATTTCAATAACGATTCAGTAAATTGCATTCAACCAAAAGATCATACAATTTCAATTTACTAGAATTGTTAAAGCGCAATAAAAAAAGATGAATTTGAACATATTAAAAAATGTCTGGTGTTTTAATCTTTCAAAACTCTTACTTACCTAAGCTAGAACATTGTTCCATTTTGGCTATGTTAAAGGCACAGTATGTAATTTTTGCTGCTAGATGGCGCATATTCATAACAAACAAAGGCGTGGCTTAATGATGCTGTGAGTGTGGAATCATGGGAGTTGTGGTCTTCATTACATCCTATGGGACTCCTGCAGAAATTATGTTCAGAAATGAGCTGAAGTTTTCAATACTTTTTATCCTAGTAGTATAAAGCAGCATAAAGGCTGGTTTATACTTCTGCGTCGGATACCTTGCGTGTTGCCATGTATTTATACTTCTGCGTCTTGTTTATGTTGCTCTGCAATAACACTTCCAAAAAGCTAGCTGGCAGTGAGGTTTTTATGTTCTTCTGTGTCGAGATTCTTCACTGGTGTTTTGTTTTTTTCTAAACGCTACCTTAATGTACAAGTAGCTAAAACTCGCTCATTCTGAACTGGGAACTGGCGGATGTGCAACAACTTTAATCATAAGGTAAACACAAAACAAAACCACCTGGAGCTCCTTCACGGGACTCCACACTTGTAAACACTCGCTCCAATGGGTTCACGCGGCCCTCAGCCCGCCCACACTCATCAGCTCTACCAAGCCGACCACTCACAGAACTTGTGCTACGTGTCGTTGCGACGTGTATTTAAATTTTTTGAGAGGTGCGTGTCAGCGTCGGCATCGGCCACGGCGAGGGCTATGCGACTGCACGAAGGCTGCGCCGGAGCATACGCGTGTGCTTGTATAAATCAGCCTTAAGGCTGCAAGTCATCGAAGTGAAACGAAAAAGTTGAAGCAATTGAAAAAAATGTGGCATTTTATTATGCCATAGTCGACCACTTTTGGTTTCTTTGGTCAGAATCATGTGGGGAAGAAGCAGCGCTGATTTCACACTAAATACATTTTAAGGTTCTATTATAATGCTGCTCTGTGCAGTCTAATAAAAGGCACAATATATTAAAAAGCCTGTTTTGTTTTGCTGTTTTCTATTTAACCAAACCGGATGTCGAGGATGTATGAGGCCATTAGCATGGCGACACAGAACACAGTCTGTGCAATTAGTTAAAACTGCTTATTTCTCTAAATTTGAACTTTCTTTAAAACATTTAGGGAAACATAATTAGCAAAATACAAAACACTGCTCTAGTGGTTTTTATTTTAATGAAAATAAATTATTGTGCATTTAACTATGTCTAATCAGTGCTCAAAAATTACTGACCAATGGCAGCCGTGTTTCTTGAGATACATAAATACCCTTATGGATAATCACAGCCAAAACACACATTTAGCTGTTTTGTGTTTATTTTATTAGAGCCAGTTGCCTTGTTTGTTTTTTTTTGTGTTTTTTTTTTTTTTATAATTAGATTTGACTGTGGCATTTGACTGTGGCAAAAATAGATGCACTAAATTGGGTGAATTCATTATTTAAAAAAAGTTAAAGTCCTTTTAGTTAAAATAGTCAAACCCATTTCAAACATTTCAGTATCCCATCACAAATGGAAATTTAGATTTTTTTTTAATAATTACAGAAAATCAGACTCCAGAGAATTTTCATGCACTTGTTTTGATCAGGTAAAAAAATGGAAAAGTAGGTTATAAAATAAAAATAACTTGCAATTGTTGCAGAAGATGCATTTTGTTAATCTCAAACCAGTGTTTCTCAACCACGTTCCTGGAAGACCACCAGCTCTGCACATTTTTCATGTCTCCTTAACCAAACACACCTGATTCAGCTCATCAGCCCATTAGCAGGGGCTGAAAGACCTGTAATGGGTGTGACAGACAAAGGAGACATCCAAAACATGCAGTGTTGGTGGTCCTTCAGCAGTGTTAAAAAACACTGTCTTAAACCATTAGTCTGTCTCTACCTATTGTGGAATAAAGAAAGCATTTGGCCACTGTAGCGCCACCGTCAGGCTGATTTTGACAAGCCCTGGTGACATTGTAAATGGGACAAGTTCTACCTCCCTCAGTTTTAAGTCTCCATGGTCTGCTCTGCCTTCTTAATTTAATGGCAGAAAGTCTTTGAAAATCTTAACAATAACAACAACAGAGGTTCAATGCTATGCATATCAACCCCTTGTTGAATGTCGCCCCTGTTCTCCAGCTCAAAACAAGTCAGCATCCTCCCAGCTACTTCAACACAGTCTACTACATAATGGCCCCTAATGAAAATAAGCTTGGCGATAAGCCTTCCTAACTCATTTTTTGTCTATTTACAATGCATTGGTGTTGTGCCGGGCCAAAGCAAAGGCCACACTGTTAGAGTCACATGGGTCCATGAATGCCGGAGTCTGCACAAAGACAGAACGCATCACAGTCCGCTCTTTCTTTCTCTTCCGTCACCAAGCCATTCTCTGGACTACGCCACACACAACCGGGGATTGTTCACGGATGGGGCTAAAGAACAAAATTTACACGAGAAACAAAACCAGAGCTGTGTGCTGGCTTTACACAAGCTGAGCGAGACTAACAGACCCCCTTTTGAGAAGACAGGGAGCTTCCAGTGGATCGGGTTCACGGAGGTTGCGAGTCCTCGGGCATAGAGGGGTCCTCTGCTAATGTTTTGAGGTGGTCATATAGTAAGACGGTCACGCAGGCATGCTGAGAGAATAGTGTTATTTACAAGCACACACTGTCCTCTGTTGTCTCCTACACACTCTGGCAGTGGCCCCAGGACAAGGGCGACTGGTAAACATACTACAGGGCTCGTACAACAAAGACTTGCCGCAGTGAAGAGTTATGTTGGCTGACCGGCCATAAACTTAATGAAGAGATTAGCGTGGTGCCATGGACACAAATGCAGATCATGAGGTCTCGTCGGCGGGACAGTGGGCGATTGTCATTGCCTTTTTTATCGTATTCATCATCACATCGTAAGTTCGTCACTGGAGTCCACAGCGTGGCAGTTGTAAACACAAATGTTTTTGTCAGTTTCAACAGCTCTTTTATTATGAGTGGTGATATTCTCAGTATTTTAATCATAACCATGAGACTGAGCGCAGCTGGTTAAGGGTCAATGACAAATAAGTGTGTTGACTCGTATTTAAGATCAAGAAAAGGGGAAAATCTTTAAGTGTAATTTGAAACATGTGCTTATTTCATATAAATATACTCTTTGTGTTCATGCCAGTTTCATATGATTTTGTAAAATTTTATAGTATTTCAGGACATGTTTTCAGACAGCAAGAAGGTTACTGGTTCGAGCCTGGGTCAGTTGGCATTTTTGTGTGGAGTTTGCATGTTCTCCCCGTGTTCACGTAGATTTCCTACGGGTGCTCTGGGTTCCCCCACAAGTCCAAAGACATGTGCTATAGGTGAATTGGGTAAGCTAAATTGTCCATAATGTATGTGTGTGAATAAGTGTGCATATGGATGTTTCCCATTACTGGGTTGCAGCTGGAAGGGCACCCATTGAGTAAAACATATGCTGGATAAGTTGGCGGTTCATACTGCTGTGGCGACCCCTGATGAATAAAGGGACTAAGCCGAAGGAAAATGAATGAATGAATAAATATGTATGTATATTACTGTAAGTGCGTTGCATTAATAACTTAAATGTAATTACATAGTAATTAGAGCCACTGAATATAAAGTGGGATCAAAATTGCTTTTGAAAATTTGATGCAAAGAAAGAAAGAAAGAAAGAAAGAAAGAAAGAAAGAATCTCATTGGACAGTAAAGCTAACAAACATATTTTCCAGCTACCATCTTCTCTTAGATCACTTTAAAGGCTCATACCGCTCACATCCTGCATGAATCAATCTAGAATAAATCATTTTTAAAAGGATTGGTGATGACGGTAGTGACTTCCCGTGATCATAAAGCAGCCCGATGTCCTTTTTTAAAAGAAGACGAAGGAAAAAAACATTATCGCTTTACTGTCAAACACCACATAAAGACCCAGGCAGAGAGCTGATATAAAAAAACAAGCAAAGCACAAACTTACGGAGCAGAGGTCAAAGGCTGTCAGTGTGGGACATGAAATCACAACCTGACACAAATGGACACTGGGAATCTACCTCACCACACTTACAGTCTTGAAGATGCTAACTGAATTACCCGAGATGGCTAATCCATCCATTATGACCATCAGAAACCATGAATCAAGCCTCCAATGACCATGGGAACGGGTCTCTGCATCTCCACTTAGAGTGCCACGTCTCAAGATCTGTAGTCTCTTTGCGGAGTGAAAGGATTGATATGATGGATACCGGGGGAAAAATCAATACCATGAAAACAGAGAGCGCATCGGGACTGCATCATGAAGCATCCACTGCCGTAAATAAGCAGGTCGCTCATTAGCTTTAGAGCATTACAATGCTGAAAGCCCGAACGCCAACTCCACTTCTATCGGAAGTCATTAAATCAGCTATTCTTCTGGAATAAGTCAGGAAGTATCTGAGAGAGTGGTCCAGTGACCTCCCGCAATGACAAATGGCTGCCGTTTATAATAGAGACCTGCTATAGATGCTCAATAAAGCAAGAGCTGCACAACAGTGTTTCTCGTGTGTGTGCTTTGATTTTACAGAAGCGCTATCACAGAAGTTATCTGTGGTGATTTATCATGAGTGGGAAATCAGCTGGATATCAAGTTAAGAGAATATGTCCATGAAATCTTCCTCTTTCTCATCTGGGTTTCACTGAAAAAATATATATTTTTGCAAAATTGTTGCAAACATTTTTTATGGGCTGAATTTAAAGAAACAAATTAAACTTAGTAATGCTCAACTTTGTTTCTTTAAATTCAGCCCCCCAAAATGGTCTACAACCACTTACTATATAAAAAATGAGTAAATCCAATGAATAATTTTTTTTTAGTTTTGGTGTCTGTGTGTGTTTGCAGTCAGATGTATGTTTGAATGCACATTGCAAATTGTGAATGTTGATTGAAATGACCGCGTCATATCTGATTGTGTTACAGTACGTATATGGGTGTGAGAAAAAAAAAAGACAAATCGGGGAAAAGAGAAGAAAAAAATTCTAAGTTAGATGCCATAAGCAAGCTTTTGACCATTGTGCCAGACTGAGTCCCAAAATACTTGCAGCCAATCAGCAGTAGAGAGCGTAGCATGTATTGATGGTGGATTTTTGGCTGCATTTTGTCTTTAAAACGAATGCTACAGGACGGTATGACACTGCTGACGGCTTCTGTTTCTTTTTGCGCTACCAGCTGATCGCTTACCTCCATGTGGATGGCTTTTCAGCTGTTGTCAGTTTGACCAGTGCCTTGCCGCATACCTTGGCGGTCTTGAGACGCAGAGAGGAGTTGACTGCCACGACAGGTTTTGAGTGCGGCGAAGAACAGTTCCAGAAAGCAGATAAAACAAAAACAAAAAGCAATAAATAAACCAAACAAGTAAATAATAGGGTGAGAACGTGGTAAAATCTGAAAAATCAGGCAACCGCGAGGGCTTTTCTTTTTCTGGAGTGCTTTGGATAAACATTGTCAGTTGGGTTTAGGGAAGGATGTCCGGGTGGGTCAAACGGTGCTTTTGAAAACACTATCGGTTGGGTTTAGGGAAGAAGGTGGATGAGGGGATCGATCAGTCGGTCAGTCAGTTGACAACGGCCTCTGGTGGATTTATGTGAGAAGAGCAGGTGCGAATGGCACTCTCGAGAAAAATTTGAGATCTAAAAAAGCGTACACAGCGGCCTCTGGTGGATTTGCGAAAACCAAAACTGCAAAAAAAAAATGTACCACCTGGGATGTATTTTGCTCTCTCCAGAAATGTATACGGGGTACATATCCATAATGAGCCTGGGTTGTAAAAAGTGGTGAGGTCCTATTGATGGATTGGCATGTTTTGATGTTTTACATAAAATTTACTTAATGCACCTTTCATAAAATTCAATAATGTATAAAATTACTGTAATTTCAATGGTAAAAATGCTACAGTAGCAGCAAGTTAGTGAGTTAGGTTAGCAGTAAATTTCCTTACTACAGTATATATAAAACATAATCGGAAACTGACTTTCCCAGAATTCCCTGCTTGACACGACATTTTATGCCTTTTTTGCTGACATTATTAAAGTTATTTTTTCTTTTTTTTCCCTCATCAGTTATGCACGTAGAGTTTTATGTTACATCTATTTTTGATATATTTTGATATTATAAATGAATGAAATACGGTAAGTTACTGTAGAAAAAAAAATTAGGGCTGAAAAATAATTATGCACTTGGCTCCTGATGATACATTAAGTTCTTATGAAGTAAAAAAAAAAAAAAAAGAAGAAACTTAATAAACTGAACACTATTTTTAACAGTTACTTTTTCATTCATAACTTTGGCAAATGGTCCTGAGTGCATTCATGCCAGTCTGAAGTATGATCAATCTGTTTCATAAGATCTCAGTGTACAGTATTATCAGGAGCCACAAGTAATAAATATGTTTTGCCTGTATATGTTTTTTTGCACTCTCAAAGCCCCTCAAAAGACTCTCAAGACTCATAAAGGTACAGGCAGCAGTATTTCATGAATTACAAATGACCATGGTTAAGCTAAAAATCTTTTTTAATGCTCTACCGGAGGAAAAAGCAAAACAAAATCAACATATTGGATGGCCTGAGGGTGAGTAAATTAACAAAAAACCGGAGGTAGTCAAATATGCATTTGATCTGGCTGCATTCGGAATGTAAAATTTCACATCAAAAATATTTGAATTGCAATAAAAGAACAAAACAAACACTGTTGCTTCCATTCACATCAGTTTATTTGCTCATTTTCCTGCGTGAACAGTAGAAGCTCTTCTGTTTGTAAACATGTTGAAGCAAATAGAAACCATAAAAAAAAAACATAAAAATTGGTAAAACTTCAGTTTAAGTATCAATTCTTACTAGTAACTAGTGGCTTATTACCTGCCTATTCTCAAGACATTGGCTGTTTATTAGTACTTATAAAATACTCTACATTCTACATCCCTAATCCTACCCAATACCTAAACACAACTACAGTACTACCTTAATTGCTAATTAGCAGCAAATTAGAAGTTTGTTAGTAAGAATTTAGTTTGTCCTCCCTCCCACCCCCACTAGTTTTCCCTGTTATTACTTGAATAAGCAGAATTTTCAACCAAACAAGAATACGCATTTTACATTATATATAGAAAATATACAGTTTTCTTTTATTACAGTAAGTCTAAAAATAAATTTAATAGAACGTTTTAGTAATAATGGCTCTACACTGTAAATAAGTGATTATTTACCTAAACATGTGAGTAAACATGTTGCCATAAAAGCGATACGTTGACTTTACTTTAAAAAGTGAGTAAACCCATTGTAACATTCATTTATTTTCATTTCGGCTTAGTCCCTTTATTAATCTGGGGTCACCACAGCGGAATGAACCGCCAACTTATCCAGCATATGTTTTACGCAGCGGATGCCCTTCCAGCCGCAACCCATCTCTAGGAAACATCCATACACACTCATTCACACGCATACACTACTGACAATTTAGTCTACCCAATTCACCTAAACCGCATGTTTTTGGACTTGTGGGGGAAACTGGAGCACCCGGAGGAAACCCACGCCAGCACAGGGAGAACATGCAAACTCCACACAGAAACGCCAACTGACCCAGCCGAGGCTCGAACCAGCGAGGCGAACGTGCTACCCACTGCGCCACTGTGAGGCCCCCATTGTAACATGGAACTGTTAAATTGATTTAACTTAATTGTTACAAGTATGCACAGTTAATTTACTTGTTAAGGCAAGACTTGTTAAGATTAAATGTTAAGGCAACGGGTTTACTCACTGCTTAAGTTAACTAATAATTTTTCTAATAAAGTCCCTGCAACAGATTTTTTCCCATCTTTTGGATGATCACTTACTGAAAACACAAGCTTCTGGAGGTAACGCGTAAAGCCTCTAAAGGTCACATATAGCAAAACAAACCAATGGTCCATTTACATGTCAATCAGGTGCCTGAATGTAACAGGGCAGTTCATGGCTGAAATAAGTTAAAGATGAGGACCAGTGTTTATGCCTCAAGTCAAAAGTCTGGTATCACTGGTGTGTATGTATGTATGAACAGATATTTTCCTGAGGCTGTTGTGTCTCTTAGACCGATTGACAGTTGTATGACAGGGCTGGGAGTTCAAGAAAGTGCTTAAAAAGAGTGAGAGAGCTTTTCTGCCTCTTGTTTTGACAGATAGTAGTTCTTCTGTTATCTCTTTGGCTAAACCCACAGGTGTTTTCAAATGCTGCTCATGTCCTTTCCTCTATACACCAGCTGAGGCAACGGACTCCATTCCATCCCATTATGTAGCACGAGAGCTATAGTAAATAGCTCGGTATATCACTGGGTTATTATGACAATATTCATTCTGGGCTCATTCATCTATGACTGTTTAGGACAAGGCAAATGGTGGCGGTTCAAAATTAAATCATATTCCGCACTTCATTTGGGGGAGAACATTTCCCGGTTAGGCATAATTTCGCAACGTACAATGTGCGACGTGAAAGAAAACCATTAAAAAACGTGACCCACACGGATGAACGCTATAATCACACCATAACTCAGTGGAAAGAAGGGACACAGATCATTTATTAGTGGCCTCGCTCCAGACCAAACAAATGCAACCTTCTTAATGTTTTCTATAATCTATATAAATCAACATATAGAGCTTTACAGTCGTGATCTTTTAACCTCGTGGCTTATATTCTCAATGCATTTCATCTCACTGTGAGTAATACGAAACGCTTGGCAGATGGCCCACTGACATCACCTTTTTCGCAAATATTATCTGAGGCAATAACTTTGAAAAATGACACAAAAATAAATACCTTGCTGTGTTGCAGAGAAAGTTATCTGTCTATAATCAACTGTGTTTTTTGGAGCGGCTCCGGAATGTGTTTGTTAAATGAACTCACGGCTATGTTTGAGGACACTGAGGAAGTCACAAACCAGCACAATACAGACTGGCTTTTTCCGAAACGTGTCCTCGTCTCACATTTGACATTCCTGTAGTAATTAGCTGAAGCAGACTGCTCTCTTCCAGGGCTTTCAGGAAGTGGTTTCGCCGGGGCTAAATATACATTAGAGTGTGTTGTTTCAGCCTAAGCAATGTAAATGAAACAGGCATTTATCAGGTGGCAAGGGATTTATGGGCACAGATCGCACCTTCTTTAGTGGCTCCGTTCCCAGAGACTGTGCCAAGAGGACACATGGAGAGAAAGGTAAATAGCCATCTCACCAAATGCCAAATAAGTCTGAATTTAATTGAGAACTGGTTAAAAACTGGGTTTCCTTTAATTAACATGTGGCGAAGAAGGATGTGGAAAAGACGGTTAACGTAGAAATCTATAGTTATCCTTAGGCAATGTCTGTAATGAAACATATCAGGTAATTGAGATGATTGTCTATTGAATTATGTGAGAATCTTTCGTTTCTAAGAATCTGAGAAAGAAATTCCAGCTTCCCACACTGATACACAACTCAGGCTCTCTGGAAGATACTAGGAAAGAATTATTTGGGATCTCATGATCGTGATATAGGATTCACTCGAATGAAACAGACACTCTCTGCTCTAAACACAATGTTCCTGGAACATTGAGATGGAAACTGTGCAATTATTGGCCTGAAGACAAATGCCCAACATTATTATGATCAAGATTCATTCCAAAGAAACATTCAGATCATTATCTCTGTTAGACCAAGTTGGACACAAAGTATTGGATTCAATAATCACCAAAAGGTTTTTACAGCCTGACTCTGTAGGAGAAACATGCTGTAGGGTATTAGAATGTAATTCTTAAAATGTCCCTACAGCCAGATGGGACCTTCAGATATATTTAATATTCTGTTACAATCAGACATTGAAAGAAGTGTCCTGAAGGGGGAAAAGCATTTTTATTATTATTATTATTATTATTATTATTATTATTATTATTATTATTATTATTATTATTGGGCAGCACGGTGGCGCAGTGGGTAGCACATTCACCTCACAGCAAGAAGGTCGTTGGTTCGAGCCCTGGCTGGGTCAGTTGGCATTTCTGTGTGGAGTTTGCATGTTCTCCCCGTGTTCGCGTGGGTTTCCTCCGGGTGCTCCGGTTTCCCCCACAAGTCCAAAAACATGCGCTACAGGGGAATTGGGTAAGCTAAAAAATTGTCCGTAGTGTATGAGTGTGAATGAGTGTGTGTGGATGTTTCCCAGTGATGGGTTGCAGCTGGAAGGGCATCCGCTGCGACCCCAGATTAATAAAGGGACTAAGCCGAAAAGAAAATGAATGAATTATTTTTATTGAATTTAACTGAATGTAACTTTTTACTTTTATTTTTTACTTTTTTGTAGTTATATTAGATATTTTAAGAAATTATTCAGTTTTGTTTACATATTTTTCTGAAGAAAAATGATAAATTTCAGTGCAGTCTAATGTTTGGTGCCCAGAGGTCCTTAATTCTTATTGTGTTTTCAATTTACTTTGAGAAAATGAAAAAGCAAAAATAATTATTTGTTAATTTTAAAACCAATTAATTAGTGATTTTTTGTTGTTGTTGTATGAACGTTTGTGTATTTTTAAACTGATCTAATGTGAATCGTCCTATATGGTTTTGTTTATGATCATTTCAATATTTTTCAGAATTGACTACAAGCTCTAATTCACCATTAAATCTGTGTCAATTTTTACATTTTCTACTTTAATACACAATAATTGGTAACATTCCGATGTGCAAAACAATATGAACGGGAACAAGTATTCCAACTTCCATTTCACAGTAAACTTTTTACAAATCTCTAAAGTATCCTGTAGTCGCCCTAAACACCCTATACAGAAAAAAAAACAGTACTTGATAAGACTGTGCTGCACAAAGTTCTTTGTAGAGTTTTCTTCCTACGTGCACTTGTTTAATGTTCCAGGATCTTCTTGTCATAAAAGCATTCTTACAGATGTTGTTTTCCTCAGAATGCTCCATTGCCATTGGCAAGACCCCAAACACACAGCTCTACACAATGATACTATAGACTCTGTAAACCCTGAGTCTAATGAGGGCATAGAAAGGCCTCGACCAAACTCTATGGACACGATCCTGTACACACTTCCCTTTCTCTCACTTGTTCTTAAACCCGAGCACTTCTCATCACTAAAACATTGGCCCTAAAGCCATGTAAAGCAAGTATTAAAAACACACAGAAGATCAAAATCACGTCTTGCACTTTTAAAGGCCTGGGTCACATTCTCCTCATGCGCATTTCGTTAAAATTAGAGCTAAATATTTCACACAATTCACCCTGCAATAATTATTCCAGTGTTGTTGGACTGCAAACACAATTAAATATGGATCACAGGGATTTCTGTGTGCTGTACACAGGTCCCTCTTATCAAAACCGAATAGCTGATAGCGCTGCAACCTGTGTCTTGGCTGACCTTTCTCAAGAGTTTTCAGCATTGTCCGCTGACATTTGCATTATTTAATGGCATGTTTTATTCAACTAGAACAAGACTTACAAATAACAGAGTGGGTTTAAAATGGACAGGAAGTAAAGCGGCAAGTCTGCTGCCTGGATAAGACTTCAGAGTCTCTCACGCTCTCTCTATTTCTCTCTTTCTTCTGCCCCGTTGCTCTAGCTGACTGACTCCAGCTGTGGAACTCCTATAGAGAGATGTGCTCTCTGACAGCTAGAGGTAACAAGAGATTTATGTGTTTTGCTATAAACCTGCAGGTGCAAATCCTGTAGATCTCACACTTTTATAGATGGACTATAAAACTGATTCATAAAGAAAAATGTTGTGCTGCATTGTGCGTTTTTTGACTGTGCCGACAATGCAACACGCTATGAGTGAGTTTAAGCAAACATACGCTGCCGAGGCAAGATGGATGTACTGCCAAATCAGGACATTGCATTCCATGATATTATATTTCTAAATCTGGGACGTAAGCAAATATATTTAAACCTGATGTTCCTGATGAATCATAAAAAATGGTAAAAAACTAAACAAAAACCAACATGGACCTAAAAAAAATGAGTATTCTGCCAAAAATTATTCAAAATAAGCTGGTTTACTGGGTAGGCTGGTCTTCCAGCCTGCAGGTGCTCAGCTGGTTATTGTAATTGTTATTAATATTATTATTTATTTATTAGTAGTGGTTAATAATTAGTCAGAATTTTAAAAAACAAACTAACTGATAATGATAATAGTTGCTATGTTAGGGGTTCAATGATAAAATTGTCTACATAATATCTGTATTTACACCTATTTGGGTTGTGGCAGGGCTTTAAAAACAAAACGCATTACACATTAAGTGATGGATCACACAAAGATGATGCAATAAAATTTTGGGGAAATGTGTTTTTGCTCTAATACAATGACAGTTAAAGGGCTCCTAAATTGTATTTTTATCTAAAGAAAAAAAAAGTTTGTAAAACTTTAATTTGAGGCGACATAGTTACGAATATTTCACACACTTACTATAGTAATTACAACAAATTATGCATAATTAACAAACTCTAAACCTAACTTTTTGACCGTATTCTTCACGTACGTGTGGGCGCAGCCATTCAAATCTTTTTACATGAGATTTACTTTCTCATTCACTTCCACTGATTTCCAGACAATAAAAACAGCTCGTTGTGCTGCTTGATGTTGCAAATTCATATCATCATATCATTTTCTTTTCAGCTTGTTCCCTTTATTAATCTGGGGTCGCCACAGCGGAATGAACCGCCTGTTGCAAATTGATATTTTCTTATTACATTATTCTTATTTTTATATATAGTCATGAACACACTTATTTGTAGAGCAAGTAGTTGAACCGTTTTCTGCCATTTATCATTCCTAGTAATTTCTCCTATAGGCAACTGAATCGGAGGTTCTAAAACAATCACAGAAACGATCGGACTTCTGACTTCAATCGCAGAATAAGGTCAATATTCTAACCACAACCATATAGCAAATACATGCAATTAATTAATATTACTTTGTAGTGAAAGCAATACTGGTGGAACAGTGGCTCAGTGGTTAGCACTGTCGCCTCACAGCAAGAAGGTCGCTGCTTCGAGTTCCAGCTGGGCCGGTTGACATTTCTGTGTGGTGAATTGGTGAATTGGGTAAAGAAAATTGGCCATAGTGTATGAGTGCTTCGGTGTGAATGTGAGCATTTATGGGTGTGTCCCAGTACTGGGTTGCGGCTGGAAGGGCGTCCGCTGCGTAAAACATATACTGGAATAGTTGGTAGTTCATTCCACTGTGGCGACCACTGATAAATAAGGCACTAAGTTGAATGGAAATTAATAAATCAAAACTTAAACTGTAACTGTGACCTTAAATTAAAATGTAACCAAAAAGTTGAGTTGACGAGTGAAAAAATCTTAAATTTATCAGTTTAAGTGAAAAGCCCAATTTAATTAAACTCAATGTTTAAACTCAGTACTGGAGTGCTACTGTTCTGATAGGTTTAGCTTCAACTCCAATTAAACACACCTAAGCCAGCTAATTAAGGACTTATACTGGTTACACTAAAGGTTTCCAGGTTGGTCTGCTTATGCAAGCTGAAGCTAAATTCTGCAGGAAAGTGGCCCTCCAGAACCAGCAGAGACACACTACTGTTCTGTTTCCACATGGCATTAGCATTATATTAAATGTATCATGTGACTACTTATCTTATTTCTTTATTCTCTACATCTTTTTTGCATGCAATGCATGAGTACAGTGAAACATAACATTGAAATGCACTAAATTAAATGTTATATGTTTATTAAAGTTATTTTCACTTAATAAAATAGAGTTGATGTACAGTAACTGATTAACTGGTTATATTAAGAAAGCAAATCGAATAAATTGGTTAACTTTTTGTGGTAACTCTGTGGCAACACTCTGATGCTTTCAAAAAAGGTTTGCTGGGGGATATCTTATTATGTTTGGGGTATCATTTATGCATGCAACACAGGCAGTACAGGATAAATTATATACATGTGTACAAACCCCTACTATGTAAACAGCAATATAGCAATGCTTGGCTTATCATGTCTGTAAGCAGCATAAAAACTACAATCTAATAGTAGAACTAATCAGCAAGGTTAGCAGAGGACACAGCAAGAGCATGACTGCCCTTCTACAAGCCATTCATGCATTGGTTTTGGATTTCTGCATTCAGACAGCAGGACAGACGCAGCATCAGCTGGTGGGCTCTCAGGGCTCATAATGGAATAATGCCATGCTAACCAAATGGGGCTAATCCAGCATACGGGGCCCAAATCCTATCACCGATGTGTCAGATGTCATCAGAGCGCAAGCGAATGAAGACCCCCTGTATGGAGAGAGTAAACAGTTTACAGATGCACGCAAGGTCACACTCATGGAAAAGTCAGTGAGAGGTGTGCTTAACAGAATATTGCTGACAAGATGAGAAGCATTCACTAATGTTGCAAATCCAGCCGTTTACGCTTATATGAAACCTATGCTGATACTTAACAGAATAGTAAGCCATACAGCTATACATTGAAGTTGTAGCCGAAGCTGTTTGCATTTGTAGTGTGAGTAATCAAAACGACTGCAGTTTCGTAAGTCTTTAGAGCTTGCTTTTGTTTGTAATCCCTTTAAAATGGAAGAGGTTAAATTGGAAGTTTAAGTTAGTCCTTTCAATTAAAAGTCCTGCGGGTATTGTGTAACTCAGGCTGCCAACATATATCACCATCTTTAATATTGAAGAACAAACAAATAAACAAATTCCTTTCTTCAGTCACTTACTCTCTTTATTTGTTAGGGATCCATTAAACTGGCCAAACATAAGAAGGCAATTAAAGCTTAGCATTTTTTAGAATAAATTGGGATGAAAATAAATAAATAAATAAATTGTTACAAAGAACTGAAAAAAAGAACAATAATATATTTCAATCACTACAGAAATCTGACCCCCCCCCCCCCATTAATATTAATAATTTCATTTAAATATATATTTTTATTAGATTGTATGCCACACAAAACAATAGTGAATAAACAGACTTAGTATAACACACTTTCCCAAACATTCATTCATTTTCTTTTCGGCTTAGTCCCTTTATTAATCTGGGGTCACCACAACGGAATGAACCGCCAACTTATCCAGCACATGTTTTACACAGCGGATGCCCTTCCAGCTTGCAACCCATTACTGGGAAACATTCATACATACTCATACACTACGGACAATTTAGCGTACCCAATTCACCTGTACTGCATGTCTTTGGAATTGTGGGGGAAACCGGAGCACCCGGAGGAAACCCACGCAAACACGGGGAGAACATGCAAACTCCACACAGAAATGCCAACTGACCCAGCCGAGGCTCGAACCAGCGACCTTCTTGCTGTGAGGCGATTGTGCTACCCACTGCGCCACCGTGCTGCCCTCTTTCCCAAACGCTTCAATAGAAATATAAAATCATTTTTATATCTCTCATTATCCATACATTTAGTGGAAGTTTACAGTTGAAATACTGTTTAACATATGTATTCAAATGTATATATCTGCTTTGATGGAGGCAGTAGAACACTATACAACAGTGTTTTTGCACATCAGTTTGTTATTGTTGGAAGTATGCTTCCTGTTGTTGGTGTTGCACTTGTTGTTCTGCTTTTTCTCAAACACATTATAAAAAAGAGATGACTGTCAATAGAGATTTGGTGCTCAATAGATCCTAACAAATATCTTGTAAAATATGCAGCAAGTACCACTGATCGCTATACAAAGAGGTTTTTTTTTTTAATTGCATGCAAGCTTACTGCATTTCATATTGGGAAATATACTTATGGTTTGGGGAAGTTAAACTTAAAAAGTCAAAATCAAAAGTTCATAATAATCCTAAGAATGATACAGTTTGATTGCCACACTTTACAATAAGGTTCCATTAGTAAGTTATTGTATTTACTATCATGAGCTACTTGCACAGCATCTATTAATCATAGTTCAACATTTACTAATGCATTATCATAATCCAAAGATGTGTTTGTGAATATTAGTTTTTGGACTGTAAATGATAATATTGCACACATCTTTTACAAGGAGTGTTTTCACACAGATGTTTAAACATTTTAATTTTGAATCCTTTTGAGCAGTGTTTACTGGCATATTTCTAAAGAGTATTTCATTTTTCAACACCTTTATTTTCAAAAGCACTTAATCTGTCAAAGCTGATGATTATAAGGCAATGGATGCTACATAATGTAGGCATATTGTCCGGATATTGCAGCACAAGTAAATAAGCTTTTGTTGCTGTCGTACCATGTCTATTATACAGTTTGTAAACAGTAATTTCCTTACCTTTATACAATTTTAAATGTGTATGTTGGCTGAAGGTGAATAGCATCACCTCATTGCAGCTAATAATTAAAAGTACTCATTCACAGTGAAAACCTTGCACTGATTGTAAACAGTTTAATAAAAGTTGCAAAGGGTTACACTGTAGGAAATATTTGCAGATATGTTCATTTTTCTAAACTTGTAATAAGAACTGCAATTGGCAAATGCCGGCAACTGTTAATTAGCTGATAGTATATAAATATATTTTAACAGTTTTTGTATTTTGTGATTCACATGCATTTTCAGCTTATTTGCAGTTATGAATTGCATCATAGGATCTTGATCTCTGCCGACTTCTGATGATGAAAATGACATTTTAGTAGTTTGAAAATTTTTTTTTTACAAGAA
>CAIGQW010002378.1:1522582-1533747 GCA_903798125.1 Danio choprae
CACACACACACACACACACACACACACACACACACACACACACACACTATATGTGTATTGTGAAGCTGAATGTCTATGTATATGCTTTTAAAATGTACTCCAGATATAAATGATGCATTTTCATACTAGGGTGAACTATGGCTTCAGAATGTATTGTAAACAGAACAGAAGAATCTTTAGTTTTATTAAATATACAGAAAATTCCCAAATATAATAAAAAAATCATATTTTGTGTTCTGAAGATGAACAAACATCTTATAAAATTTTAGAATGACATGAAGGTGAATAAATGATGACAATTTACACTAACCCTTCAAACGTGTAAATAAATATGTAAGTAGTATGATGCATTTTTATTATTTCAATACTAAATAAAATAACAAACAAACAATTAATCAAACAAGAAAACGAAACATCAATCTGTAATCTGGATAATCCAAATGATATTCTAAGATGTTGTTCCAGCAACATGTTCTGCTTAGGTAAATCACATTAAGCGTGCCATTGGCTGGGTGTCAGTGAGGCAAAGTGCTTACAGAAGTGGTAATTTAATTAAGTGTGTGGAAAAATTAAGAATTAACACGGGGAGATGAAATGAAGATGGAGACAGAAGATAGTTCAGCAGAAGATAACCATCAATAACAGTTCTCCATCATATATAGTAAGAAGAATGACTGTGAATCGATTAACATGTTTTTGCCACTTGAAATGCTTAAGCTCTTTAAAGCTTGAACATTTCAATGTTGTTATTTATCAGCTGATAAAAATAAAACGGTCACACTTTACAATAAAGTTTCATTAGTTAATGTATTTTTTAACATGAACTAGTTATAAACAACACTTGTACAGCATTTATTAATCATATTTCAGCATTTACTAATGCATTATTAACATCCAAATTCATGCTTGTTAACATTAACTAGTGCACCACGAGTTAACATGAACTAACATGAATTAATTAGCTTGAGTTAACTAACATGAACAAATGCTGTAATAAATGCATTGTTCAAATGCATTCAACTATCATTAACTAATACAATCTTATTGTAAAGTGTTATCAATAAAACATTTAAATGTTAAATATCTAACAATTTTAATGTGACTCAATAGCCCTTGTCACACATACAGACTTTTTCTGGAAAATTACCGGTTAATTGCCTTAAAGAGATCTTGTGAGATCTTGTGTGAAAATTGCCTTTTTATTTTTTAAATTGCAGAAAACACCAGAAAATTCATCTCACCAATTTTCCGGAATGAAAAGTTGTAAAATTACCAGTAAAGTGCTGTAATTTTGCTGTGTGTGACCGCAGAAGGAAAACAAACCAGTATGAGACATGAGACGTATGCTCTAAGCCAATCAGAACTTTCTGATGCTGATTATGCATTCACTCCACACAGCTTACAGAAATATAAACCGTTGAATTGTACATTTAATGAATAATGAATTTAGCACAATGGAAATAATATTGGCTTCTTTAGGATTTTTTTTCTCCTGCAAAGAGTTCCGAAATAATGACAGCTTGTTTTTACCCATGCAGTTGCTCCCTTTTTTCATTTGAAAAAAATCCAAATTGTTTTAAAATAAGTTCATAAAAAATAGAGCCAAACAAATATATATATATTTTCAAAATAACTTTAATATGATTTTAATATCTACATTTAGACATGTTTATTTTTATGGAAGATTCTTTGTTTAGTACCAATACAGATGTTGACAAACGGATGTAATATGATCATTGATGGGGTTTTTTTTTTTTTACAATGCTTAATGTATCTATAGACGTTTTTGGAAAAATTACCGAACATTGTTGTGTGAAAACTGCATTTAAAAAAATATTTTTACAGCTATTTACCTAGTGACTAATGACATTTTTCTACTGTGCCATAATCAGTACAGTTGTAGTCTGTTTCTTTTTTTATTAGAACAAAAAACAATATTGCTATAGCTATCACCCTTTTGTTAAAGGGACAATTTGCCAAGAAATTATCTTTTTTTTCTTTTTTAAAGCTAAAACCAGGGTCATTGCGATTCATATACTGTAATGCAATGCAATGGCTACCAGCACTTTTAGACTCAAAAAATACATACAGAACACACTGACAAAATAAAACAAATACATGTGACTCCCATTGATACACTGTTGTCAATCACAATCAATCTGTGTCAGAAATGGAACATTATTTACAACATTGATCCAAAATAAGACACAATTTCAGCTAAATCTCTGCTAAAGTCAAAATAAAAATCACCTCAGGATGTCCTGAGTGCGAGCGTGTCAAAAAACAAAACAAAACAAAAAACTTTATTTTAGGTTGGTGGCCTATCCCTTTTATTAAGAATTAAATCTAGAACTATAAAGGCAGTCATTTTGACTGCTTTTAAATGTTGTAATTTAATAAGTTTGTTAAAATAAAACTTACATATCTATAATACCCAACGTTTTCCTAAATGTGTGTATATTTCTCTCTAACATTGTTATTTCATTAAAATTACAGAACACAAAAGAAATGGGATTATTCTGCTACCAAGTCTGCTACTTTTCCCCTTGCCTTTGAACATGCGTGCCTCTGTTGCCTAGCAACTTCCTGCTAACATAAACAACTTTCTGATAGCAAAAACATAACTTTACTTCCGATAAATCTTTCAAAACAGCATATTCAGTAGTGTGAACAAACCTTGTTCTCCCGCTTGTGAAGTGAAAGTGAGCTACGCAGCTTCACAGGCGGCCTAGTAACTGATAAAGTTCACATTTTTTGAGTTATGACTTCATAAAATGTGATGACAGACATTCAAATCTTTATTCCAATATCTCATTAAAATATTTTAATATATTGTTTCAGTATGACGTCTGGCCATTATAGTAGTTATACACTGTAAAAAAATATCCATAAATTAGCAGTTTTCCGTATTTTGTGATTCATGCTTTTATTTATTTTTCCCAGTTTTTTTATGCTTTTTAATTGCTTTATGGGACCTTGAAAAGTTTGAAAAAAAGGACTTTTATTAACATTTTTAATACTTTTTAATTACGGTACAAAAACCTTGTAATAAACTGCCAGTGTACATTTTCTGTTATAAACAGACTTATTTCTCTGTATATTATTTTTTATACATTACATTATTTCAAAGTACTAAAATGTCAATAATAGTCACTTTGTATAAACTGTAGAGTTGAATTTTTAACATCAAAGGTCGACAAAGCAGAGATTAAAGTCCCATAATGCAATTCAAATAAACGAAAAACATCACACAATATGGAGGTTGTTAGTTAACAGATATATTTTACAGTGTAGAATTCTGGTAGTTAATTCTCTAAAGTATATTAGAATATATAAAGTATATATTATATTCTGGCAGAATTCTCTAAGTATATTATCAATACTCGTTTTCTCTAATAAAACAGCAGTGTGAATGTATTTTGAATGTATGCAGTGTTAGTATTTTGTCTGGTGTTTGTGGTTTAGCTGTGGTCGGGGCTGAAGGCTGACAGTGAGCGGTTACTGTAAACATGGCCTTGACTGACGCATACAGTACAGTGGCAGATTTACCCTGGGTGATGCATGGGGGTCAGTGGGTTTGAAGCCAACACAAGTGGCAAGTCAAACTAGGTCAAAATGAAAGCCCGTAATGCACGCTCACATACACTCAAACATAGCTTGTTGTGTCTGTGTTGTGTCTGCACATTTGACAGACATGCGAGCAAAGTGAGGTCATCCATCCAGGGATTGAGTTTGCGCTCAGATAGAAAAAAAAAGAAAGAAATAAAAGAGGTACTGCTTTACCTTATACAGCCTGCAGTTTTCAATGCAAGTCAACTGAATTCACAGTATGCTTATTGTAAGTTTAAGAAAACAGTATGAATGGTTTGGGGAAACAAGGGGGCGACAAGAACCACTTTAATTTATAGCCTGCCGACATTATATTTACCCTGTAACTAAGAAACAAGGAGGTAAGCAGAACCACTTTAATTTACAGCCAACAAATGTTATATTAACTCCATAAATATGAGAAACAAGGGAATACTGATTGTATTTAAGTACAACAGCAACAGAATGATATATATGTGCAGTAATAACAGCATTTATGTATATATTTTTTACATTTTGTTTTCTCTAGTTGCCTTGACAAATTAAAATATTGTTAAACCAAATATCCTGTATTTTTTGTTATAAAATCACAGTTTATAGTAACACTGGGATAGAGTCTGTTCACTCCATAGTTTTGTATATTGTTTTGTGAAAAGTGCGTAAAGACGCAAGGCTGTTTTCAGCTGCATTGCAATTTTATGGCACACAATGCTGGTTCAATACAGTTTTATGAGGAAAGTGGTATATGTGACCCTGGACCACAATAACAGTCATATAGTGTCAATTTTTATTTTTATTTTTTAATTGAAATTTATATATCACATTAAAGCTGAATAAATAAGCTATACTTTGCTGGGATATGACAATATTGGGGCAATATACAACTATTTGAGGAATCTGTGGGTTCAACAATATAAAAAGATTGTCATAAGACTGTCTTGACACCTGTATGATCATGACATGACACATGCCATGAATATGAAGGATATTTTTATACATGATGTGATAACTGTCATTTAATGTCATTAATTATGTTGTGCAATTTGAAACGCATTGGTGTCATTGTTTGAGATGTCTTTGTTATGACAACTTATTTTTAACAAAATACATCACAAACTGTGTTAGTTATGACAACTTTACCATAACAACAAAACTTGTCATAAGTCTGCCATAAACATATTAGGTCATTATAATTGTTATGAATATTTTTAAAATGAATTTGTCATTAAACTTTTTCAGTAAAAGTGTCATTACTCTCTCAAATTATTTTATAACAGTGTCAATATTTAATGACATTTTAATGACAAATATTAAAAGCATTTGTGCCATATTTGAGGTCAAGAAAAACATGAATTACCCTTTTCTAATATATATATATATATATATATATATATATATAACAATTGCAATCTCATAATTGTTACTTTTATAAGTAATAACTGCAACTTTACAATTCACAAACTTAATAAATCACAATTGTGTCTTATAATTGCATATTTATATTGCAGAATTGCTGTTTTGTTTTTGATAATTGACTGCATATATCACAGTGTAATTCATTCATTCATTCATTTTCATTTCGGCTTAGTCCTTTTATTAATCTGGGGTCGCCACAGCGGAATGAACCGCCAATTTATCCAGCATATGTTTTACGCAGCAGATGCCCTTCCAGCTGCAACCCATCACCGGGAAACATCCACACACACTCACTCACACACATACACTAGGGACAATTTAGCTTACCCAATTCACCTATACCGCATGTCTTTGGACTTGTGGGGGAAACCGGAGCACCCGGAGGAAACCCACGCCAACACAGGGAGAACATGCAAACTCCACACAGAAATGGCAACTGACCCAGCCGAGGCTCGAACCAGCAATCTTCTTGCTGTGAGGCGATCGTGCTACCCACTGCGCCACTGTGAGGCCCATCACAGTGTAATCTTAATTTAAAATA
Source organism: Danio choprae (assembly GCA_903798125.1). Taxonomy (NCBI): domain Eukaryota; kingdom Metazoa; phylum Chordata; class Actinopteri; order Cypriniformes; family Danionidae; genus Danio; species Danio choprae. Next base: position 1,528,128 of record CAIGQW010002378.1, read on the forward strand.
TTTATATAACAATTACAACTTAGTTTTTTTCATAACATGGGCCAGACATATTCTGTAGATGTTTTTTTTGTTTTTGCTATTTCTGTGCAGAAGTTTGTAAAAAAAATTAAAAATAATAAATAACATATATAAATTATAAATATATCATTTATTCTCCCTCACTTTCAAAATTGAACTTAACCATGATGTTAAAAAAAAATAGAGATGTATACCAAATGAGTTTTGTGTACTGTTACACCACTACAAAAAAGTATGATGTATTTGTATTCATTACTGTATTTTGTGTGCCGTTAAAAAAAAAAAAAGAGGGCTCTAACTCTTTCCAAACCACCATTATCTGTATTAATATATTTTCAAATCTGCCTGTTAGCATTCAGTTCTAAAATGAATTCTGCACAAGCTGATATTTGCTCTATGATCAAATGTTGACTCCCGTTGAGGGAAGGGAGGTACGCGTTTCCAATCCAGTCTCGTAGAGCATTCATCTTTAAAGAAACCCAAACATTGACTGAGGTATCGGATTGGACGTGCATCTGGTCCATCTACCTCCCAGCGAGGCCTAGGGCAAGGTGAACGCATCCCCCCTCATTACATCTCCACATCAAAACAGCAACGCTCAACTTCTCATTAATCATTCAGCTACTCAGGGTCAAGACATTTCTACATGGAGAGAAGCTGTACTTTATTAGCTTGTACAGGCCGTATGGGCACCGATTCTAGTGGGCATAATCACTGGGAGGGTGAAAATGAGTGACAGACAGGCAGTTTGTTAACAAAACGGCGGTGTAACTGATATGGAAGGTAATTGCGTATATTATTTCCCAGAATTCTGACTTTAGACCTCACAGTGTGATTCAATGTCATAACTTTGCAACTTAACAATTAGCTGAGTGACTTTATACCACAATTGCTAATCTGTTTATTGTAATTGTGATTTCATATTGTATAATGTGATTTTGATTGTGATTCCTTATCTGCGCAGCAAGCATTTTTTGTATGTTTAAAAGAAGACTAATAGACATAGCCTTAAAACAAGGCTACATTTGCAATGTCAGCGAAAATCTAATTTATGAATAGACCAAAACTAGACTCTTTATCAAATACACAGAAATGAATGACAACACATGTGAAGTCTGTCTAGTCTGCGCATTTGATGACCAGTCTTGTTTTGGGCTATTTGTAAATGTATATTCGATTTTCATTGAAATGATAAATTTATCCTTGTTTTAGCCAAGCTGTCTATTAGATGTATATTAAACACAAAACAATGATTAGTAGGTCATATGTGCAACTTTGTTTCTTGTATTCTCTTTGTGAGATGTCTGATTTTGTGTCTATCTAACATGTTGTATATCTTTATTTTATCCCAAGTAGCTACGTAGCTATTTTTTTTTTGTTATTTTGACACTACAGTTCAGAGTTACAACTTTATCTCACAATATGACCTTACATCTCGTAATGAAACCTGTACTATTTATAATGTCAATTCAAATGGAAAACAGTTGTGACTAGCTAAATTAGCAACTTTTGCCAATTGCATAATTGCTTTTTAAAATGTGTCTCTTTATCCCCCCAACTGCAAATACTATATTTTTCTAGTGTCCGTATCCCAGCGATAAGTTAAATATTTCTCACAATTGTAACTTTGTTTTCATAATTGCCACTCTGTATATTGCAATGTGAATTAATGTCTCGCATGCAGCAGCAGCAGCTATGTTTTCACATGATCATAACATGTTGCTTCTAATTCTGACTTTTGTTTTCACAATTGCAATCTCAGAGTCAAAACTGCAACTGTATAAGTCACAGATTTAATAAATCACAATTACATTTAAAACACACAATTAATTAGAAATCTTTTAAATTATAACTTTTATTGTAATGCTTACAACGCAAATTTAATAAGAACCACTAATAATACATTCACTAAAAACCGAGACATTACTTTACAAATTGTATTGTACTTAAATCATCTAATGTTATTTACCCTAGAGTTAAAAATTTCAATCACAACTGCAACATTGTCTTCCAATAGTAGCTTTTCATAATTGTGAGCTTAAAACTGTTTCACGTGATTGCAACTTTATATACTGTATCTCAATTTATGCTGTGCTTCTCATAACTGTAATCTCATATCACACAGTATGACTTTATTACTCTTAATTGTGATGTTATATTCCACGATTGCTGATCATGATTTATATGTGAATAAATGCCAAATGTAATTCTGTTCATCATATAAAATGATCATGTCTCTTCACAAGACTTGGTTAAATTCATATAAACTACGTGCAAAGATAATTCATGCTACACTGAACATTCTGTCATCATTTACTCACCCTTCACTCATCACAAACCTGTTTGAGTTTCCTTCTCGTGTTGAAATCAAACAGAGATATTCTAAAGGCTGGAAACCTGTAACCACTGACTCAGTATTTGTTTTTTGTACTATGGAAATCAATGGTTACTCATTTCCAGATTTCTTCAAAATATTTTTTTAGGTTCAGCAGAAAAAATGAAAGCCACAAAGGGTTGGAACTAGGAGTGTGACGAGACGCCTACTCCACAAGACGAGACAAACACGAGATTGGGTTCACAAGAACGAGACGAGACAAGATTTTTACACTATTTTAAAGAAATCCTTAATGATGAAACATATAAATAGAATATATAATTCAAATATTTTGCTAATATATTAATGGAAAATGGATTTTTATTAAATATGAAAAACAATTTAGGTGTTTTTTTTATCAACTTGTAATGAATTTACTTCCATTTGAATGAACATGCATATAATTTTATGTATGCAATAGTTTTATAGTAGTTTATATTGAATTCTATGCAATGAACATGCAAACACTGCAAAATATTTGTTAATATATAAATGGAAAATAGCAAACACTACTGACTGACTTTTCCCCTATAGAATTTCAGAGTATTTACATTGCAGATCTTGATGGTCAATTCGGATTTTGTGACAGTATCCGATTTTTTTGATGACCTGCTTACATTTATCATCTTTTGAAGGTGACTCGTATCCGATTGTCTGCATTCTCACTGCACATGGCAAAAGGCGCAATGACCAGGAAAAAAAAGAGCAGGCGCTGACTGACAGCTGATAATAAAAAAGCGCTCTTTTCTACATTCCTGTATTTGTTCTGTTCGCATGGCTTCATTCTTTTATTTTCTTTTTGACAAGTTGTTTTGCTATAGTTTATGACAGAAATGTTATCATTTTGCCATCTTTAAATCTAGGCTTTTTTAAACCAGTAGCTATTTTAATGTCATGTTCATGGCAAGATTTATGCATGTGATGTATGCAATAGTTTTATATTAGTTAATATAGTGAGGCGGATGTTGCGCTCTCTCTCTTTCTACATGGCAATATAAAAGCTTTTTTTGGTGTTTGGTAATCATGAAGGTGGGTGTGTTGAGTTTTCAGCAGTTCAGTATGTGTGTGCGCTTAAAGATGTATATAGGTGCAGAGAATAATGCTAAAATACGGCTAAAAGTCCTACATGACGGTAATTGTTTGATTGCGGTGTTTACATATCTGTTCTGCACTTCAATAATGTGACTTTCAGCACATCTAAAGTGACATTCCTTGCGTGGTAATGTCCATGGTTAATTTGTGTGGCTGCAGTTGTAGTTGCAGCCTCTGCTTGGACTTAAATAACGCAGCAGGCTTTGAACTCCGATGAGGAAAAAAAACGGTTACATCACACCCGCCTGCCCAACCGAGTGACGTGCAGAGGCCAGCCTTTCCAGGTGTGTGCAAAGCACTTGATTTGCGGTTCAAATTCAATCCTGTTTCCAATCTTTAATGCTAATTTCACCGTCACGCTTCATCATGCTAACATCTCAAGTCACGAGACAACTTTTCACCTCGACGAGAAATCTTGTCGCCATTTAATCTCGCGAGATCTCGTGACACCCCTAGTTGGAACCATTGAGGGTGAGTAATTAATGAGTACATTTTCATTTTTGGGTGAACTATCCCTTTAACAAACATTTTAAAGTGCCAGCAATTTGAGGGAATAGACAAACAAATAGACAAAAATCTTTCAGATTTGATTAAAAATGTATTTATATTATCAAGAATGAATTTGAATGGGTTTAAAATGACACAAAGGTTGTTTTTGAGGCGAACTAACCCTTTTATATCGAGAATATGCCTTTATATTTTATTCAGATGACAAACAGACTTCCAGCAACAGTGAACTGTAGGGTATTGTGAACGGGGACTTGCTATTTTCACAGTGTAATGAGAGAGGCAGAAATTTAACAGCAAATGCTCCTGAAATAAGTAGGCAATTTTAGGACTGTACAAAATCACAGTCAGAACCACCAGGTTAAAAAGCGTTAACTATTATCTATATATTGTGCAGCGCTCACATATAGATTAATAGTAGGCCATGGCAGGAGAACTCAATGCGAGCAGACAATGGGGTGGCACATTACCATTTGTCTAGATGAACATTATAACCACCGCTCACCTTTTTTTTCACCAGGATAACTCAGTCCCTGTAGAGTAAGCCTTTCCCCTCATCTAGAGACACACAAAAGAAAGTCATCTAGGCTTTTGTGGAGCGGGCGGCTAATGAGCACGTTCCCCATTGTGAGCATCTGGGCTGCGCGCTGTACATCTCCAACTAAACGCATGGATCGTTTGACACAATCAGAACCAGCCATGCGTCAATTAATGCATAATTATGCCTAAATAAATGGAACGAGGAGGAGAAGAGGGGGGAAATAGATTTATTACAGATGGGCTTATGAACGATAAACAAAGCAATCGATCAATCTGGGGGTGGCTGAAGAGACTGCAACATGCTATTCAAATGCGTGGTAATAATTCCTTTCATCTTATATGCTTAACCCTAGCAGTGCATGCAAGATGCAAATGAATCGCCAGACGGTGGAAACTCCAGAAGAAGGAAGTCTCCTTTGGTGCGGAAATGATTAACGCTAAAGCGCACAACTACAGCATGTTGATGAATGTTTGAATGCTAGTCGATTGCTTTCTCAAAACATCATTTTATACAATGAAAAATGGAACGAGTTACCAAAAGTCATATCGAGCTGTATTATCATTCTTGAGGACATATAATAATACAACAACAATTTTAAAAAAAGCATACACATCAATCTCAACTGGGTGCTCAGGCAAACAAAAAGTATGTAAATATATATTAAAGAGACCGCAACACCAAAAGCTTCAAAAGTATCAAATATATTTACTAAAAACAGAGTGTAATGTTTCTTTATCAGAAGATTTGATACATTTGATACTTTTGGAGCTTTTGGTGTTGCCACCTTTTCATATTGACATAGTACAACAAAATGTGCTGCATACTAATTTAACAAAAATATACAACAATAGGGAAAAAACTATACACAGCTAAGAACTATTTGACTGTGACTGTAAATCTAAAAGAACCTGTAAATTTACATATACAAATACTGTGCATGAGGTCACGCAAACAATGTCTAATGCGATGCTTAAAGGGTTAGTTCACCCAAAAAATTTTATTCTGCCATCATTTATTCACCGTTGATTTGTTCCAAATTTGTATTTATTTATTTATTTATTTATTTATTTATTTATTTATTTATTTAT
>CAIGQW010002378.1:1545191-1557494 GCA_903798125.1 Danio choprae
TAACTAACTAACTAACTAACTAACTAACTAACTAACTAACTAACTAACTAACTAACTAACTAACTAACTCCAAACTTCAAGTTGATACCCCACTCGCAGATATTTAACCTTTAAAAAACTACTTCATTTTGCACAGTTAAAACAAATCATAATACGTTCAATTAACATCTCAAGTAAATGTATCTTGGTTTAAGGATGTTTAGATATGTGTACTGAAAAACAAATCCAAAAATAGTGAGGAAGATGGATTAGAAGTGCAATAGCTACATGTATGTTAGACTCAATTCCAACAAAATTACTGAAAGAGTTGCTACCTGTAGTAGGAGAACCTCTTCTTAATGTTATTAACTCTTCTTTATCGTTAGGCCATGTTCCAAATCCTTTCAAGCTAACTGTTATTAAGCCTATTACTAAGAAACCACAACTGGACCCCAGCAACTTAGCTAATTGTAGGCCTATTTCAAATCTTCCATTTATGTCTAAAATACTAGGAAACAGTTGTTTCTGCCCAATTATGCTCCTTTCTACAGATGAACAACATTTTTGAAGTGTTTCAGTCAGGTTTCAGGCCTCATCACAGTACAGAAACCGCATTAGTGAAAATAACCAACGATCTACTCTTAGCTGCTGACCAAGGGTGCATCTCGTTATTAGTTTTACTTGATCTTAGTGCTGCAATTACCACCATCGACCACAATATCCTCATAGATCGCTTAAATTCTACAGGTGTCCAGAGACAGGCTCTACAATGGTTTAAGTCATACTTAACTGACTGTTACCAGTTTGTCAATATAAATGGACAGCCTTCACAAGCCAGGCCAGTAAAGTATGGGGTGCCTCAAGGATCAGTTCTAGGCCCTTTGCTGTTTACAATATACATGCTACCCTTGGGAGACATTATTAGAAGACATGGGATCAGCTTCCACTGCTATGCAGATGATACCCAATTATATATTTCAACAAAACCTGATGAGACATCTGAACTGCCTAAACTAATTGAATGTATTAAAGATATTAAAAACTGGATGACCAACAATTTTCTTCTCTTAAACTCAGACACAACAGAATTATTACTTATTGGGCCTAAATCCTGTACACAGCAGATCTTACAACTTGACCTGCTATTAGAGGGATACAAACTTAGCGTTAGCTCTACTGTAAAATATCTGGGTGTTATATTAGACAGCAATTTAACTTTTGAAAATTATATCCCCCATGTTACAAAAAACGCCTTTTTTCATCTGAGAAGTATCACTAAGTTACGAAATATGCTATCCATCTCAGATGCAGAAAAGCTAGTTCACACTTTTATGACCTCTAGGCTGGATTACTGTAATGCTCTGTTCGCTGATTGTCCAGCATCTTCTATTAATAAACTTCAGCTAGTACAAAATGCAGCTGCCAGAGTTCTTACCAGGTCTAGAAAATATGATCATATCACCCCAATTTTATCCTCCTTACACTGGCTACCTGTTAAGTTCCGTATTGATTATAAAATATTGCTTCTTACCTATAAAGCTTTAAATAATCTAGCTCCTGTTTATCTAACTAACCTTCTGTCTCGCTACAATCCAACCCGGTTTTTAAGATCTCAAAACGCATGGCTTCTGGTAGTACCCAGAATAGCAAAGTTGAGTAAAGGAGGTCGAGCCTTCTCATTTATGGCTCCTAAAGTCTGGAATAGCCTTCCTGATAATGTCCGAGGCTCAGACACACTCTCTCAATTTAAAACTAAATTAAAGACCTAGCTTTTTAGTAGAGCATTCACTCAATGCATCGCATAACGGTATGATGCATGAGTGTGCTCCACACAGGTGAGCTGGCTTGACAACCACCTGTAGAACACACTCCTCCTGTCTTAATACACCAGCCATTGTGTTAGAAACTCTCATATGCTTTACATATTTGTTTATATAACTGCTATTTTCTTCTATAACAATCCATTTTCTTTCTGGTTTAAATACACTATGAACAGCAGCTACGCTAAATATTTTCTTTATTTTCTGATGATCAAAGGTATCCTGGACCAGGCCGTATCCCGAGCTGATGCTGTGGTGGACATGGAGGAATGGAGTGCATGAGACTGATTCCTGAAAGGCTACAGTGACAAACAAGTCTACGCTTGATCCTGTGGGCCAGCCTGACCTCCCGCTGGTGCCCTACCCACCTGCAGCTCCACACAGGAAGTTTGGCCAGAAGAAAAAATGATCGTGCCCAAAATAGCCTGGTTTCTCTCAAGGTTTTTTTTTCCTTCACTTCGTCAATTGGTGAAGTTTTTTTTTCTCGCCACTGTTGCCACTGGGCTGCTCGGATCGGGACTTGTGGAGCTGGGCTTCGGTGGATTTAATCTTCAGTATTTGAACTTTCAGCAGTGAAACTTAAACCACACTAAACTGAACTGAACTAAACTGAACTAAACTCTGAAATCTGGACTTTACTAAAACATGTTAAGCTGCTTTGACACAATCTACATTGTAAAAAGCGCTATATAAATAAACTTGAATGAAATTGAATTGAATACATTATATACTGTAGATATAAATGGCCGAAATGAAAACATTTTTGGAAAATAAATTGGAAAAATGTGCTTAATTTTCATGACAATGGTTTAAAGAAATCATACAATACAATTAAATCAAGCTATAGTCCTCATAATAGTGCTAAACTTTATGTGCTAAACTGTCTTGAAATTTTACTTACTTTTCTTTTTTTTTCCCTTTTTTTAAAAAGCAAACATGAACACTAATAAGTTAATTTATTAAAATAAAAGCAATAAATAGTAAAACAATAATTTTGTCCCAAATTACACACTATACACTTATGCACTATACATCTAGCCATGTAGTATAGAGTTGTCCCAAATGAAACACTAACATTTTCTTCCTAAATGGAAATTCAAACTGCAATGTTTAACAGTTGCCAAATTAGAGAAATAAATGATCAAACTACCCAATACTACCTGTCATGAGTACAACCGCATTCACTATGGGGAGTTTCCATAATCACTTAAGTGTGAAAATTTTGCTAATCCGAAATACATAAAGAAATCGAATGAAAGAGCCCAATAGCTCCTCCCTTTCCGCTACATGAGTAAAGCTGAGCGTTGAGTGCATGAAGTGTTTAACATTACAAACATCTTTTTAACGGTTGAATAAACACATTATCCTGTTAAAGTGCACTTATTATTATGATTATTTTTTTACATTTTCATTGTGAATGCACTACTTATATATACTTTTATATACTATTTATACTGCAACATAGTGTAGAATAGTGCACAAGTATCCAATTTGGGAAGCACCTAATATTGTATGCCTGACACTGAGAAAGAGGAAATCAGTTAGCAGAGAATAAAAAAGTTTACATTCAAAGAGCGTTTACTGCATCTCAGTGTAAATAGAAGATGTGCAATCAGACAGACCAATCAGAGATATCCAGCTGACAGTGTCCTGCTCTGACCCAAGCAGCTCCTGTCATAACATTCACTAATGGAGCCGTGTGTACTGCGCTGACCCTACAACATCCCTCTCTCTCCTGCCTGCGAGATACCACACATACACACACGCAACCTCAGCCTAAACTCAATTGCTCTTCCTCAGCCCTTATCTAAATGTCTCTGGCAATAACACGTTGTCAAAACAACCCACTCTGCATAGTCCATATATTAATAGGGAAAATCCAGACGCATTACTGAGAAAGAGACAATTCGGACTCAACATATGGTTTTAATCACACAGGACTTCGTGAGATGTAACCACCTCCTACTCAGTATTTAGCGCTGGTATTTTTCCAGTTGATTCCCAATAAGATCCCCCCCACCCATGTCCGGACCCTCTCGTAACCTGGGCACTGGGTGGAGGGGGGGAGCTGAGGTTTGTGGGTCCAGGCTGCAATGAAACTGACCAAGGTGGTGATGGTTTTTATAAAGCTTGCTTTGTTGGAGAAAAGCAGCTTTAATTATTTAGGGTTTACACATGGCATATTCTGGGTACAGCACCTATAAATACGGTCCTACCAGAAATACAGGCCACTGTGAAAATAGACAAAGTCAACAACAATGTGAGCCAAGGCTTCAAAAATAAAACTGCTACGCTGCACTTCTGTGAACTATTTAAGCAGACCTGGCATCTATATTTGGGAGAGGTGTGTTTAGATGTGGCCCGGTTGTGTTGGCAGGGTGTTTCATATTGTGGTTTACTAGGTTATGATGTCATCTCAAATACAGTGAAAAAATGGATTCCCTCAAGGTCGGCGTGACTTGTGTGTTTAGCATTTTAGCACAATGACATAATTTGTTATTGTCTTTTTCCGCTAAAGATTGGCAGAGCGGAAATGATAAACTCCTGACCACTTGTTAATGAAAGCCTTTCTTTATATTTGTCACAATTCGTCATATCTCCCATTTACTTATTCGCTCTGCTAATCATATTTCCAGTCATGTGATTGCTCACTCATTTATTTGCTCTTTCTCACTAACCTAAAGGCTAACTGATTCACTCACTTATTCATTCCCACTTATTAGCTTGCTCATTCAATAACTATCTCAGTTCATTCAGTTTTTCACTCACTCATATTTGCTTACTTATTCACTGATCATTAAATCTCAATCATTTACTCAATCACTAATTAGCTCACATGCAGCTCAAATGTAGATAACATTATTTCATTCACTCATTGCAGCAACAGCTTATTCATTTACGCAATTATTCACCATTAAACATGGCTAACTCATCAACTGTCATGCATTCACAATCAAGCATGGCTCTCATCAACTGTCATGCATTCATTAACTCCCTCTATTCAATCACTCTCTCATTTACTCACTCATTTATATACTTTATTAATTGTCACTAAATATTTTAATCATTAGCTCACTCACTGACTCACTCACTCACTCACTCACTCACTCACTCACTCACTCACTCAGGCCTTTACTCAATTTATTCAGTCACCAATTCACACAGCTTATTTATTGTCAATCATTCATCCATTCACTCATCATACTCATTTCCTCACTCAATCAAACATGAAAATCTTATATACTCTGTCAGTGTCATTATTCCATTATTCCACATTGTCAATCCATCCATTCATCCATCCATCCATCCATTCATCCATTCATTTATTTATGCAAACTCATCAACTGCCATGTGTTTATTTACTCCCTCAATTCATTCATTGATTAATTTACTCACTCGTTCACACAGCTTATTTACTCTCACGCATACATTCACTTAATAATTGGCTCAATTGTAGGAACTACAACGTGCGCCTGGAACAGACTACAGGAGATCACTAGACAACCAATCACTCTGAAGAGAAAGAAGAAGGGCCAATGAATGCCAAATGAGTTGGCAGAGCTCCGCAGGTGTCAGCGATTGTCATTAAGGAAGTATATCAGCTGGCGTTTACGGAGTGAGCATCAAATTCTTTGCTTCAGACCTTTCACTAGAGACTGAAGAGCTCCTGATCTGCAACCTGATTTCACAAAGAAACCAGTTTCCTCACCAGTGCGGGTGAAGACGCGACAGCAGCGGTCAAACTGGGCTTCTTTCTCGTCCCCTGGGCGTTTCACTGGTGTTTAAAAGAGCAGTTTTCTCTAAAAGAGCAGATACCCTAAGAGAGCAACATGGCTGAGCAGCGTGTCTTTTTGAAGATGTCCTTCCGGCCATGTGTTTCTGGCCTGGCTACGTGCTTAAGCTTCCTACCACCCCATTTAGAGATCAGGTGGTGAACCTGCAAGCACTGCCCATGAAGGAGGCAGACCCAGCCCATTCACTGCTTTGTCCCGTCCGCACTTTGCGCCTGTATGTGGAACGAACACAGAACTTTATATGTTTTGGTGGTCGGCAGAACCAGCTTATCATATGTAGCACTCCCCCTCCATAGAACTAGTCCATATGTTCTTATTGCCATCAACTCTCCCCACTCTTGGGTCTCCGCAGTGTCCTCCCCCTTCGGGACTGGCATGCTTTCCCAACGTACTGTCGTATTTCTAATATCCCTAGTCTATATTAGTTAGGTAAAAGCACATTTATGCCTGATTTAAGTAAAATTCTAATATTCCCATGTAATGGTAATTAAAGGACCTAGGAGATGTTGGAAGGTTGCGCTCTTGTTGATGCTGGTGCGCTCACGCTTTGCTTGGCAAACTGCACATAATGAGCGTGACGGGCTTAGCTGCTGTGGCGTTTTCCATACAGTCTCCCATAGCCACGTTGTAGTTCCCATGAAGGGGAACGTCCGGGTTACGAATGTAACCCACGTTCCCTGAATAGGGAACGGAGACGTGCATCTTCACTGCCACAGCAGCTGAGTCTCCAGCTGTTAGCTGAGTGATCTGTCTTCAGCTGGCAAAATCTGTTCCAGACGCACGACTTCGTTCCCAATTCGGTGAACGTAAGTTATGTTCGTAACCAGGACGTTCTTCATTCACTCAATCAAACATGGCTAACTCATCTACTCTGTCGTACAACATTCATTCATACATTTACTCACTCACTCACCTTTTGTCATTAATTAAATTGCTCATTTAACTAAACCATCAAACATGGTTAATCTATATGTTGTAGTTAACTCATCTACTCTGTCATCCAACAATCATGCATTCATTTATTCATTCATTCACTCACCTTATTTATTGTCATTCATTAATTTGCTCACTCAACTAAAACCATCAAACACAGTTAATCCATCCACTCTGTAGTTAACTCATTCATTCATTCATTCATTCTTTCATCCACTCAGCTTATTTATTGCCATTTGTTAATTTGCTCATTCAACTAAACTATCAAACATGGTTAATCCATACACTGTAGTTAACTCATCTACTGTCATCCAACAATCATTCATTTAGTCATTCACGCATTTATTCATTTATTCATTCACTCACCTTTATTGCCATTCATTAATTTGCTCATTCAACTAAACCATCAAGCATGGTTCATTTATTCACTCTGCAACTCATTCAGCTTACTAATTCACTCATTCTAATATTTTGCCCCACACTCATTTACTCACTCAACCATTTGCTCATCAGCCCACAAATCAATTCACCCCATCATTCATCATTTCCTTCACCTTTACTCATTCATTCATACATTCATTCAGTGTATCTCTGTCTTTCTTCTTCAGCGTGTGACTACAGGCGGCCAGACTCTGAGACACTGAACTCTTGCCCTCAGTTCCTGAGCTCGCTCCACCCAAAAGCCCTGGAGTTTAAAAATAGCCACAATCCAAACAGAGAAACCGCTTCTACAAAAATCCCCCATGAAGTCACAGCCAGTGGAGTGGCTCCGACTGACAGCTACAGCTTCTTATCAAAAAATTCACATCCCCACACTCTCACACACACACACACACACACACACACACACACACACACACACACACACACACACACACGCAACTCCTTTCACAAACTATTTCCACAACAAATGCTGAGCCAGGTTATTAGTACACTGTCCCCATTATTACACTTCTGACATACATTAGACATGCATTTAAGTAGTAATATTAATATCCTCCCTAAAAAATTTGCTTGCGAATAATATCATTATTTCTACTTTGTCCAGTTCTTTCGTACTACAGAATTCAGAGATCTACATATTTCACATATTGCTAACATTGCAGTGTTGCTCTTTTGTTTTTTTTATTACAGTCTTTCTCCCCGGAAGGAATGGTCGTGATGCTTCCATAAACAATTTGAATGGACTCTTTGTCAAGCCAGGCAGAATGCAAATAATCCTAAATCAAGGGGACCAGAAAGCAATGGATATCTCTGTCTCATATTTAGCGTTTGCATTCTGCTGGGTAATTTGTGCCGGAATGGCCCTGAAGCTTTATGGGTCAGTAAAAGTGTTAGAATAAGGAATGTTTTATCCAACAGGGCTTTGTGTGCGAACGTCCTAGTTGATTTACAGAGCGCATTTGCCAGCGATAAAGCCATTGTGATAGAGAGAATGGAAGAGTTGTCTGTATGTATTATTCATACTGCGTTATTTAACAATGAATTTCTTTTTGTTTTAGTTGTTATGTGCTCAGAAGCTTAATTGTCTGACTGTAAAACAAATGAAGATCAGCAGCCAGTTGGATGTGTCAATTAAATTTAACAATCTACCTCCTTAAGAACATAACATCCTGGCCTCAGGGTTGCTTTAGCGTTGAGACCTTGTTTTGTTTCATCAAAACACCTTCACATAAACAATGGCATCTCTCACACAGACACTGTTTATGGCACAGGACAATGCTTAAAAAAATTTTTTAAAGGCAAATTCAGACCACTTTGTCACTTATCACCACCAGGCTTAACCAGGTGCTAAATGTGCTGGAACTGAGCTGTTCAATGAGTATTTAAATTAAGTCCCTGACATTTTTTTCCCTGACGTAAACACATCTCCTTTCTATGTAAATTAGGCTCATTATAAAGCAGGCATTAAACAAAATTTCATTTAAAAAAAAAAATGCTTGCTTAAATGTTCTATTAATTGCAGCAAGAGTCATTTATCAAATGATGGAGATCAGGCATATATCAAGGCAGTGTAATGGATGAAGCACACTTTCTGCATTTTAAAGAGCAATTCGGGTTTTGGAGAGATAGTCCGTGAAAAGTCTCCCGCTTTTTGTTTGTTTGTTTGTTTGTTTGTTTGTTTGTTTGTTTGTTTGTTTACAATTTAACAATTAAAACTGATTCATAAAATACAGAATCCACCATTAAAGATAAACCATTTACTCATTATCTTACAAATTTCTTCAATCACAAAATCATAATTAATCAACTTACTCAACTAAGCACAATATTATCAGCATGTCTGAGAAATCTACAGATAACGGTCCAAATGTAAACAGTAACTTGAAATGTAAACTGCTAATATACCTTGCCAATAATATAATGTATTACTATAACTCATGTGTATACAGGGGACATTAGCAATAAGAGCATGCTAGTAATGCAAGTAAACTTCTGCCTGTATAGCGCTCTAGATTCACTGTTTCACTTTGAAATGAGAATGTGATTAAAAAAATGACCCCTCCAGTGTACTATATTGGTCACTAACCTACAAGTCACTAACTTACTGCATGAAAAACAACCTTCCCCAGGTCCTAATGCCTGCCTGGTAAGACATTTCATTTAATTAGGGGGTACTGGAAGCTTTGGACTACATTGTCAGAAAAAAAGGTACAATGGAGGTACAGTTTTGTTCCTACAACTCTATCTTTAAAAGCCCAGAATAGGTCCTTAGGGTACCATTTTGAACCCAAAATAAGTTATAAACTTCAGGGGAACATCTCAGTGACTGCCTTTGTATCTTAAAAGTTACAAAAAATGTAGCTTTTTCTGAAAATAAAATTTTGTCAGTTCCAATCAATCAATCAATCAATCAATCAATCAATCAATCAATCAATCAATCAATCAATCAATCAATCAATCAATCAGAAATAAATAAAAACTCTGATTTGAATTAATAGTCAGAAGCTATGATTAAATATGAGACTCACACTTAACTAATTAGTGACAATCAGCTCACTCGGTCACTCACAATCACGTATTTATCTAAAGAGTATTTTGCTCACTCACTTACTACATGACTTGCTCAATCACTCACATTCACTTGTTCATTCAATGATTATCATTTGCTCACTCACTCACGAATGTTTACTCTTTCATTCAATGACCCATTTGGTCACTCACTCGCATTTGCTCACTTGCTTAATGATCCACTCACTCAGTCTCTCACCATTACTCGCCCACTTGCTCAATAATTCACTCACTGTCACTCACATTCACTTGTTCATTCAGTAACTATCATTTGCTAACTTACCAAATGATTCATTCACTCTTGTTCACCCATTCATTCAATGACAAGCATTTGCTCCATCACACTCAATCATCAATAACTTATAGTATGTGAAAGCACTAGTATTAGTACTATAAAGTACTTTAATACCATGCATACTATACTAAATACTATAATACTTAACTATCAAAAATAGTATGTGAGAAGCTCCTTGATGGCCTACTTCCAGCTAGATTCTAAAGGGTGCATCCAATGGACACTTTATCTACACTTTATTTATTTTATCCCATGAGGCCATGTAATAACAACATGGCAGATGTAGTACACCTGAATTCCATGAATACTACACATATTCATACTATATACTGTATATAAAACATACTTTTCTAATGCTCATGAAGTAAATTCAAATGTAGTACCTATTTAATTAGTATGCAATTTCAGACGCAGCTTCAGCCACTCACACTCACTTGTTCATTTAAAGAATAACATTCACCCAGTTACTAATATTCACTTGTTCTTTAGTCACTATAACTTTGGTCATTAATTCATCGAATATGTATAGGTTAAAGATGAGCCTGCACATTTTGCCTTTTGAATCCAAATAAACTGCCAAATTATATCTTTAAATCTTACATAACTCAAAAACACAAGTCAAAACATGGTGATATAATATTCAATTGTTATTTAGAGTAAGAGATATAGAGTATTTACCCATTCTGACCTGCACCTTAAGAGGATCTGCAATTAGCATATTTCATTCCATGAACAAGTTTACCCTGCAGTGGTTGATGGGTAAAAGCCTCCATTCCATAAAGAAAGCCTCCAAAACCCACTGTGCATATTATCTCAGTTAAATCCCATTCCTGGTATTACAGGCCGCATTAAAAGAGGAGGATTGCTCGCAGATTTGCAGTGATGACAGTAAAGGACTGATTAGAGAATATAATTGATTGGATACAGTTAGAGGGATGAGGAGATGAGAGCTGATCACCAAGATTGAGATTGGCAGATGGGTAAAATGGATTGGATAGACTTCTCTGCGGGTGAGAGACCAGGGAACGGAAAAGTGGTTGTGTGTGGAGGGAAAGATTAAAAAGAGACTTATTAACATGAGAATGAGAATGAAAAAAAAAGAGCTATTTTTGTTTAGCGTGGGTGGCTGGTTTTAATATATCGCCAGGAAGCAAAAGTGTGACGTAATCAAAACAATAGGGTGAAAACAAGCTCAGAATGTGAAAACTGTGTCAATTTGTAAGAATCTCTACTTATTTTAGGGATTAAAACACATAAATCTACTCCGACCCACCTGCGACAGGATTTTAAATCATTTGCCTATTTTTAATCAAACGGAGTCTCAGCGAGTCAATTGTTTCATGATGTGGCGAGTCGACAGGAAGTTGTTATCTGATATAAAACTCCCCAAAGAAATCCTGCTTACTTTCTTGACAGTGTGTATCCTGAATGTGGGAGTTTTGCACCTCAAGAGAAACAAACATATATGAAAGATATAAACGTGTGTGTGTGTGTGTGTGTGTGTGTTAGTAGACCCAGAACATTAGACATTTAGAGGCCGTTTCCTTCTTCCTCCGCAAAACCTAGATTTCATAATCAGGGGAAATATGGACCCACCACATCGATACCCTCACACACTGAGAGAAAACAGACACTGCAAGGACAGTTAAAAATCTCTCCACCAGGGGGGCAAAAGCCCTATAAAGACAGCAAAGCACAAATTAAACCAAATGCACCCCTCTCTGATCTGTAGGATCAGCTAACACTGCTGCTCTGTTGTGATTGGCTGGAACTCTGATTTACCAATGCAGGCATTCGGCTGTTTTGATTGGCAGAGAGGTTTTAAACAGCTAAACAGTGACTCCAAGGCATATTTGCACACTTAAGCCACACTTTAAAATGTGAAATGTTGCTTGCTTAAGATAACAAAATATCAAAGCAAGTGGAATTTATTTCGAAGTAATATCTTAAGCACACTTCTCAAACAAAACATTTCATAGAAATATGAGCTAGGGGTATTTTTACTGACCTCCCACGAAGACTCAATAAACTTAGATTGAAACTTTAATATACTGTATTTTACTATACATTAAACATCCTTATATATATTTACGCATGCACACACACACAAACACACACACACACACACACACACACACACACACACACACACACACACACACACACACACACATACAATATATATATAATTATGTACAGTATATGCAGTTACTATTGTATATACATACAAAATATGGTTTTTTTTACAAAGAACAATAATAAATATATTACATATAACACATTTATTTAATTATGTTTTCTATTTTAAATAAATGCAGTTATTTAGACACGTTTATATTTATCAAATAGTTATTAACAAACAAATAAAACCAATAAATGTATGTGTCAATTTAAACAACATTAAGCAACCCAAGTTTATTATTATTCTTCTTCTTCTTATTATTATTATTATTATTATTATTATTATTAT
>CAIGQW010002378.1:1567494-1580077 GCA_903798125.1 Danio choprae
TTTATGCTCTATTGATTTTCAAAATTTCAGTTTCCAAGTGACATAATTCAATGTTTCCATAGCTGTTTATCATCTCCAAGCATACAGTAATTACAGCTGTAGCAATATATATTTCATAAACGGCAAGCGATCAAATATTTAAGCAGAAAAACAAGTGCCTGATGGAGAGCGATAATAACAATTGTCTATCATGTGTTGCCAAAGTGACTGACAGATGTTTAAATATGTCTCACAGATGTGCGTCTGATTAATTCTCTATGTCGTGGACATAATTATGAGGATGTCAGCATCACTTAGCCATGGGGCTGATGGGTAATTTCACTCTTTAACATGTTTAAAAGCGGACGTTACATTTGCACACTTAATCGAGCCAAAATGAAGCGAAGGGGCAAGGCTTGGTTCCAGCCATCGTTCTCAAGAGGAGCGTCTCGTTTTTAATGTGTTTTCATATGCAGGCTTCTGACGCCAATGTTTGTGTGGGATTTTTAAACTGATATTCCTTTGTGGAACAGCGTTTAATAAAACGGACTAATTAAGTATGCAAATGAGCTCAATATAAGGGAAAATGTGTAGCTCTAATGTGTTAAAAGCCTTTGGAAAACTAGTTAAAAGCCCTCCACAGTTGAGAGAGGAAAATATTAGTCATCTCAGAGGATGTAAAGGTTATAAACAGAACGAATGAGCACATTTATTAGCATAACAAAACATAACCAACCACACCAGCGATCCTTAATGTACATTCGGTAAGTAACAATACGTGTTTAAGTGTCAGAGTGGGTGAAATAGCAAAAGTGGCTTTAAAAATCATGTTAAAATTTTAAAGGCTCTTGCTGTTTGGACGCATCCTCACATGTTTCTCTGTGAACTGCAATAACACTTCCTCTTTTAAATGATGTTATGGTGACTAATCATGAGGAACATTCTTCCTACTTTTGTATTTGTTGTTCTTTGCCATCAAATGCCTGTGTAAACAATATAGTCATGCTTTCCACTCCAGAAAACATATTCACCACATAGGATGAAGGCAGATGCATTTAAAGAGGCAGTGCACTCAAAGATGAAAATTGCTCCAATTTTTGATTCAGATCCACATACTAGAAATTGGTAGAATCTGTATGGGCACTGTTGTACTTTGTGTCATACTTTGTAAGTACTAATAGACTGCCAATATCTTGATAATAGGCAGGTAATAAGTCAGTAGTTAAAGGTGCTGTAAGTTTTTGACTCTTCCGAAGCATAAAAATACCATAATATGTTTGTAGATATTTAAGTAACATGCTAAGAGAACATTCTTGTTTATCTGAAAAACAATGCTGAAGTCAGTTATTCTGATTTGAAAATATCCGTTACGTGCCAGAACTGCTGTCTGTTTTTATTTTAACCCGCCCACTGCCACTTTAGCCAATTATATTTCAGCACCCAGGGTTGCCTTGTTGGAAAACCGCGTATTTGATTCATTGAGTCAGCAAGGCTCTCAAAGCATACGTCCGTGACTCCGAAATGAGATGCAGATTCAGAGTTCCACATGAGGTTATTAATTAGCAAATAATATAAATATTGCAAATGTAAACATTAGGTGGCCAGGTTACATTGTAACCCAGTGTCCTAACAACACGCTAAGTGAAGAGATTTCCTGTGATAAGCAATTTGGCTGTTTGCACCAAACGAAACACCACATTTTTTTATTAATGGGAAAAAATAGGGTATCTTAATAATACTAAAACAACATTTAATATATGCAGATGTATATACGTATATATGTATTAGAAGATGTGTATATACTGTAAATGAGGAAAGCATGTACTGAATACATTTCTAGATCAAAGCATTATTCGGCTTAACCTCAAGATGTCATGCGACAATATATTTCTGTGAACAATAACTCCAAAATTCCCGCCAGTCTAACAACAGATGGGGTTTGACCTTGTTAAAGACTGACAGACTATAAACAGTGTCTGGAAAGAGCTTTTGTATGGAAAGTTGGTATTCCATAGAATAAAGCTACAATTTGGAGCAACCTTATGGTGACAAAATGATTACTGAATGCTCAATTCTGGCTGAACTGTTCCTTTAAGTCTTTAATTGTGCACTACAGGCTGGGGTGAAACTCAGTTAGCAGACTTTAGTCTCAGCCTCACTGACTTCCTGTACAAATAATGGGCCACAATAAGGGTGTAATGAACCATTGTGCAACAAACACATTACAGCCAGTATGTGGGAGTGAAAGAGTCTATGCAAGCCTAAACCAAACACTACAATCTCTCTGAAAAGCCTCCCTTTCAGGCAAAACTGATAATGTGGGTTTAACAGTTGCAATTTGCATTCATGTTTTTGTATTGTAAAATTGTGTACACTTGTTTGAGAGTAGACACCAAGGTTCACACTTTTCCACCAAGGTCCACTCATTTGAACATTTCTGGCCTCGCCACAGAGTGGGAAAAAAGAAGAGATTGATTCACTGATGCAACAAGATGGTAGAGTTTCAGAATAGGGAATTAGTCAGGAAGAAAGCTCGCTGACTTGACACAGAAAAAGATGTGCATGATAAAATTTTCAGAAGGTCAGGTTGTATGGATCCCTTTGTGTCTTGATTCCTATGTGTTTGATTATGCTGGCCAGAAATTTCCCGATTTGACTTGATCTATAGGCAGCGGGGTCATGGGCTTTCCATGTAATGCAGAGTATTGTACATAAACTATATTTCAAAGTGCAGTACAAGCATCCACATGCAGATGTAATCCTAATTCAAACCAGCCCTGAGCGCTTACTCACAGGCCAACACAAAATAAAGAGAAGGAGGCAGGATGGAAATGGAAAAGGTTAGTGAATAATAAAAAAATTGATAAAAGTGAGGCTGTGAAGGACGGTTGGAAAAAAGATTGAAAGCCTCTGAATTTGGTTAAAGGAGAAAAAGGAAAGGGTTAAATTAGAGGAATGTCAGTGCAATGTCCAAGTATGTATGTCATCACTCAGACATGGGATGTTTGACAGCTGTAAATGTTTGCTTTTTAAAATGCCATGCATAAAATAACAGGCCTGCAGGCCAGATCAGTGAAGGCCTTTGTGTGTAAACCAATCAGATCATTTTGAGGTGGTTCACTTAAACCTCAGCCGTGTTATGAATTTGGGTGGAACTATATGTTTGGTTAGTACTTGGGATATTATTTTTGCAAATTGCTATTAGTAACATAAAAATAACTTAAAACAACACAGATAAACTCAAAGTAATTATTTAAACTAGCATAGTTCACGTAATGAGGTGATCGTTGATGTTGATATTTCTGAGCTCAGTTCTGCAAATGTCTCTAATGTCAAATATGAGAGAAGAAACAGCAAAAAATACATGTCAATACTTTTTTCAATCCCATAAAACATTTGCTTTCCTTTGCAAAAGTTTTGTTCCCCTTATAAATTCTGCAGTTGCGCATAAACTCACTGAATTCATATAGGATATTCAATATGAAATCAAAAGTTTTGGAATGTAAAAAAAAAAAACTCAAAAATGATTCACAAGAAACACATTTTTGCAGGCAAATGCACATGCAAATGCAAATGTTTTGTGGGTGAAAATCAAATATCTTGTAGAATCAAAAGTGTTTCAGCTAAACTCACAGGTTTTTTTTGGGAATGCTAAATATTTATAAGCAAGTTAAGGCTATAAAGTTTCTTGAAAAAAACACAAGTGTATGGAGCCAGATCAGTCTCAAAAATAATTCATTTACTAAATTAAATTCATACATTCACAACACAATTCACGGTTACAAAATCTACTTTGTAAGTTCAAAACACATTTCAAAAATACACAAATCCAGTTCGTAAATTCAAAACACGAGGCAAAAAAAAACACAAATCCAAATTCATTTGGCAAAAATATTTATGATTTTTACTTGTAAATTCACAAATTTAAAATTGGATTTTGTAAACTAGAACTGTGTTGTGCATGTATGAATGTCATTTTGTAAATGTATTATTTTTGAGACTGATCTGGCTCCCTAAAAGTGCAATCTTATGGGGGAAGTGAACAAACTTTTGCATAGGTTTTGAGAGTAAACACAAACGGACACACACACAGACACACACACAAACTGCTTGATAATGCAAGTTTCTGCAAGTTAATATTTTAATGTTACCATATTTCAATTATTTTTTTAAGGGAAAATAATCTTTTTTTTTTTTAATTAATGATATATTTTACCTTGCATCACAACCATGGTTTGCTATTTGCCTATGCTAGTCAGTAGCAGCTGTTCCTCCCTGAATAACAATCTCTCCACCAAACAATGAGCAATCAGTTAACATTTGATTGGAAAACAGACACGCCCACACGAGCATGATAAGTCATCAACATATTTTAAATCCTTTTACTATAGATTTAAATATAACACTTTATATTCTAATTTTACATTCTGCACTAGCAATAAGTGAACAAGCCTTAAAGCAACAAGATTTTGAACTGAACCACACAATATGATTTTCCCAGTGAAAATAAGCTAGACAGGATCGTGCTTAAACAGATTACATTACAAGCATACTTCCTGGGAAAACCCGGATATTTGGACAAGATGTGATTAACATGTGGAAGAGAGAGTTTTGGGAGTTAAAACTGTGCTATTTTACACTGAGCTCTGTTAATGGTTTATAGAGGAAGTGCACTTCTGTAAATGAAAACAATCGTTGCCTAATGCTTCTCATCAGTTTGGTCTTGGTTGGTGGCCTCTCAGCATAAGGAGGTGCTAAACACACTTGTTTCCTACTTTCTTCTTTTTTAAGGATATTGTTGCATGCTGTACATTAAAGCAGCACATTATGGCAATGCCTTCCATACTGTCTCATTAAAAAAAAAAAAAAAAAAAATCTTCTTATTTAGTTTAACCCACTGGGGTCCATTCATGCATACAGTATATGTGTGTGAGTGCATTTTTATGTGATGACCATAAAAGGATCTTAAATACACTGTCATTTCTGGTAGACAAATGCACATTTGAAAACTGTAAAGGGCCTATTTTTATTTGTATATATTAATATATAGAACAAAACAATATGTTTTTGTAAAATTACTAAAACAGAAAGGGAGTGTTTTCTCTTTATGTGCTGCCTGTCACCATGTCTGGCAAACACAGTGTGATCAGACTTCACTATTAATCTTGTATTAGTGATCTAACGGGAAGGCTTAGTTCTCCCACACGCACGCACGCACACACGCACGCACGCACACACACACAAATTATAGATGCAGTAATTCTTTTTTTTTCATATTATTTTTTTAGTTCACACAAACTGTATGAACATTTGGAATTATAAAGTATGGGCTTTTAAGCTGAAAAATAAAATTAAATGCAAATAAATAATTAAATTAAATTAAAGTTTGGTCTTGGTTGGTGGCCACTCAGCATAAAGAGGTGCTAAACACTCTTGTTAAATTCTTTCTTCATTTTTAAGGATATTGTTTCACGCTGTGAAGTAGCACATTATGACAATGCCTTTCATATAGTCTCACTTAAATAAAAAAATGGAAAGAGCTCATTGTTTGACAACTTCTGTTTTAGTTTAACTATGGAAGGTTCTACTTTCTCTCCCATTTCATTTTCAGACAGCTTTGAAGATTACAGAGTCCTGAAGTCAGGCCAGGACTTATTAAACAAACAAGCCGAAATATAGTCAACCAAGAACTCCTACATTAATAAATCGCTTTATTGAATTATGCGAGCTTGTGAGCTGTAATATATGCTTAAAAGTCAACTCGGCTCCATGAATCTTATTCCTCATTACCCCGAGAAAACACCCCCATCATTCTCATATAAGGGAGAGGAGGATGTCAAACAGACCAACGGACTGTGCCAAGGATAACTCCACTTTTCTTGAGTGTCTCTGGCTTTCTCAGAAAATCTGTGGTGCCTGCTCACAGCCCTTGAGAACTGATTTCACACACCCACCCACTATACTTTATCCCATGACTCTCCAGCACTGGACCACGGCCCGATTCTCCATTTGTGAACTCAGAAAAGAAGAGTGAGACTGGTTTCCCATATGTGCGAGGATTGCAGATATACAGTGTGATCAGACTTCACGATTAGTAATTTATTTTATCTAAAAAGAAGGCTTAGTTGACACTGTGTGTGTGCACACACACACACACACACACACACGCACACATGCATACACAATTGTGATGTTGCAACTATTGTGTAAATATAAGTTGTTTGAAAAATGTATAACAACAATTCAAGTCTTAGGTCTGACATGAATGAAACAGACCAACATGTTCAAAAATCTTCCATCTAATTGGCTGTAAACTGCTGGCCTATTTATGTGTGTGAGTTGAACTCTATCAGTGAATGGAATTCATGATTAAACCATTTAAACCAGTTATGTGGAACTTGATCAAGTAATTAATTGAAAAGATCAGTCTCAAAAGAATGGTTTGTTCACAAATTAGACATTGCTGCTTCTTTCAAGAACATCAGGGAGAGTAATTTTTTAATTGATTATGATTTAAATTTAACAAATGCATGTCTTAAAATATCACCGACAGCTTTAACGCACCATAGGATCATAGCAACCCCCCCCAAACAAGAGAAATGTATCCACCAACAATCTTAGTGCCACATTAAAAAATTAAATGAAATAAAACTTACAGTCCACTGCTGTTTTATATTAAAATGACCAATAGAGGAAGAAGAACAGGTTTTATTGCTTTTCACGCAAATTAAGGTTAGCAATGGGTTGTCAATCAGTAAGACATAGTAGCAAAGTTTCTTGAACAATAGTGCTGTATGTCATGACCTCAAAACATGTATCATATAGTGCACGATTCATACAGCATTTTGATGTTGCACACATAACCAGCTCCACAGGTTCTGGTCTGATGTAGCTTTTCAAATGTTTCAAACATGATAGGTACACTCTCAAAAATAAAGGGACAAAACCTGTCACTGGGGATATTTTTGTAACAGGTCCACTTTAGTACATTAAGGGTACTTTTGGTTCTTTTAAGGTACAATAAGGTATACATTTGTACTTTTTAGGAACGAATTTGTACCTTTAAGGTAGAAATGTGGACCTGATAAGTACAAAAGCGCACCTTTTGAAAAGGGCACAACCGCAGTGGTTTTGTTCCCTTTATTTCTGAATGACAGGTGCTCAAAAACGATAAAAGTGTACAAAGACTCAAAGATTCAAGCTACAATGACAGCACTATTTTATATTATTATTATCATTATTTTACATTTGCTTTTGTTACATTTTTTGGTTAAGTTTAAAGTAGGATTAGTGTAGGCTGTGTGTTATTTTAAAACATGCTGCAGTGTTCACATTTTAGCTCGAATCACCAGACATTTCATTTCTTCACTGTCAAAATAAACAACCATTCATTCATTCATTCATTTTTATTTCGGCTTAGTCCCTTTATTAATCTGGGGTCGCCACAGCGGAATGAACCGCCAACTTATCCAGCATATGTTTTACGCAGCGGATGCCCTTCCAGCTGCAACCCATCTCTGGGAAACATCCATACACACCCATTCACACTCATACACTACGGACAATTTAGCTTACCTAATTCCCCTATACCGCATGTCTTTGGACTTGTGGGGGAAACCGGAGCACCCGGAGGAAACCCACGCCAACACGGGGAGAACATGCAAACTCCACACAGAAATGCCAACTGACCCAGCCGAGGCTCGAACCAGCGACCTTCTTGCTGTGAGGTGAACGTGCTATCCACTGCGCCACAGTTAGGCCAAAATAAACAACCAAATAATTGTGTTTTCCAATTGCTTTAATTTATTTAATAAAATTTTCTTTTAAACCCAGTTAACCATACAGAATGTTTAATGTTGACTGGACTAATAAATCAATGTTATATTGTTTTGAAATTTTGGTCAACTACCAAAATTCATAATTCACTCCCACCCATCCACCCACCCAACCACACACACACAAATACACACAAATCTCTGAAACTAATGCAGTTACTGCCGTGTATCATGTTCTTATTTATTTTGTGTTTAATAAGTTCATGCTTAGTTACATATCTTTTAAATGGGGGCACATTTAATATGCATATCAAAAAAAATCTAGAGGACGCGACAAAAAGAAAGGCTTTTATTCTTATAAGATGTTCATTCATGTGCAAAACGTGTCATTTTGTTTCAGATCAAACCAGCTGAACTCATCAACAGGCCTTGCATCAGCTCATGTGTGTGTGTGAAGACATTTGAAGCCAATTAAACCCATGTTAATGGCTCACTCTCACAAATGAAGGTGATATTACATCGAAAATTCATAACTTTTCAGGGTGTCAACAAAAGATAGTATATATGTTAATTAGCGGGTGCATGTGACCATCTAATTAGAAGGATGCTAATGAAGCTCCTGCGTTCTTTGTGACATCTTTGATGGAGAGCCAGAGTGTCCAAACCCCCAAAGGAGAAAGAGCGGCTTCTGCCATCACCTCCCATCACAGGCGGCAGAAATCAATTTGGTTAATTGTCTAATATGTAAATGTTGGAAGAGTCCGGCTCTCATATATTCAAGCCTGCTGCCATGCTAACATTCAGACATGGCGTTCCGCTGTACTTCACCCGCACCGCCTTCATTGATATGCACAGGTTTGTATGTCCCAATTACGCTTATCCTTAATTAGAATATGCGCTTGAAGCAAGTCGTTAAATTGCAGATTGGACGCATTGACATTAGCTATGTTTCCATCCACCTATTTTTATGCGCATTTTGAACTATCGCATAAAAAATGCTTAATGGAAACGCCAAGATGCACATAAATTTTGGAAAATAAAATTGTATAATATTTGGAATAATATTGGATAATATTTCTATCCAACTAGAAAAAACTATGATGGAAACACATTTATCAAATAAATTCCAGCATGTGCATCAAAAAGTAATGATACTGTGTGTTAATAGGCACACATATGAGCCAGTTTATGCAGCGGAATGAAAATCTGCGTTCATGTCAGAAATGGGGCATGATGGGACAGCATTAATGGACAAACCAGCAGACTGACCACATGTTGTTTTTGGTCATTCTAAAATGCCTTAGCCAAAGTCTGTCATCCAACGTTTCACTATTGAACCTTTTCACATGTCCGGGTTTGTCAGAAGCGGAAGTTATCATAGTTGGGTAAACACGTAGTTTAGAGCGCAGTGAATGGGAGAGTACAACAAACAAATAAATATATTTTTTACAATCCTATTTGATGAAATAATAAAAGAAAAAACTAATGATGGTGTTATCAAGACTTTCAGAATAAGCAACAAAAATTGTGTGAGACCGATAACGGCAGCCAGAAGAGAGAATAGTGTCAAATTTACTGTCCTGTCAATAGGCCTTGCATAAGCGTTAATTCATTTTTTGTAATTGGATGCAAAGATGATATAATACACACATAAATACATATAAATATACATAGGTTTAAAAAAAAACAATAAATAAAAAATAAAAACTTTAAGAAGGATTTAAGATGCGAATAAGCATTAAACGCGTCATAACTTATGTCATAGCATATGTCATAACATATCATGGCAAAAGGGTCTTTTAATACCTCCCAGAAGATTCAAATTTGCATTAAGGACAACATGTACAGTAAGAGCAGGGTTCAAAGTTTCTTTGTACTGTAATTCTTTCTTCTGAATGTTCATTTTAAGCAATCAGAAACAGCAATAATAAAAGTTTGGTGGAAAATTACATTAATTGTAATTGTAATTTAAATTTTTGATATTATATATCAGGAAATAATGATTTTGTGTTCATTGACTCATTGAAATGCTGCTTTATTCGCAAATGTTTTATGCGATATTTCAGTCTGATCTCACGCAGAAACGTAAGTATTTTATGTTTTGTCAGTTTAGTGGTTAATTCGTACGAATTACGAAACAAATGTATGATTTTAAAAATGAGGCGTCGCACCCAACCCTGCCCCTAAACCCAACTGTCATTGGGGGATGAGCAAATCGCACTAAATTGTACGAATGAGATCGTACGAATTGATACAAACTAGCCACTAAGTCAAAAAGTTATGAATTGGCATGTGATATATTTTGTATACTTTATACATAAATCTTTTCATTGATGCTCGTCAATTGCAGACAATAGAATCTCCATGAGGTTGTGATTAACCTGAAATTTTCAGTCCGATCTCATGAGGAAACGTAACTATTTTTCGTATTGTCAGAAAAATGGCTATGAATTCGTAATTTGTATGAAAATGTACGGTTTTTAAAAGAAGACACAGCACCAAACCCCACCCCAATCCCGTCTCTGGCCGGGGGATGGACATATCATACTAAATTGTACGAATGAGATCGTTCAAATTAGTCACTAAATCAAAGTTACGAATCGCGTTTACGTTGGAAATTTCACTCTCGAGACATTCAAGATCAAGAGTTTTGGTTTTGGACATTATGGAAGATATTCAAAGCAAAACAATATGTCTATGGAGATCGACCGCCCTCAGTCAGTGCACATCTTGGATATCCCACCACACACAAAAAAACATCAATCAAAAGATTTGTTTCTCCTTTTTTCCCCCCTCTTCAACTAGGTTAATTGAATTTGTATGCAAATGAGGAGTGTACATATTTAACATGTTCCTTGTGTAACTCATTAACATACTGAGAGATTGGTGTGCTCCAGGCAAGCATTACCTAAAAGAGTACATCATGAAAGGGCAATTTAAATAAATTACTAATTCAGCTCACTATTCCAATTATACAAATGGCACTGTGTTGTTAAATTTGCAATGCACGTTATTATGGAAAATACAGACACACACGCAGAGAGTCTGCTAATAGCTTAATTTTCCGTTTTGAAATTGTGACAGTCATCAGAGGAACTCCAGCATAAACATATTAATAATGGATTCAGTAGCTATCATTGTCAATGTACAGCTGCTTCAAAATAATGGGTACGGGGAAATAAATAAATAAATAAATAAATAAATTGAAAAAAGACTCAATAACTCATTAATGAAACAATGTTGTGTTTGTTTTCGAAAACAGGAGCAATTCCATTGGAGTGTAATTAACTCTTCTGGTGAATTGAGTTTATCATTTCTCCCAAGACTCTCCTGTACCCCGAGATTTGTTAGAGAAAGCTACTTTTAAACTTGAAAAGCTACAACCCACTTACACTTTTAAATTCCAGTCAAGCAAGTTGGTATCCGTTTTATATATTTAATCTTATTTATTTAACATTTCATACAAACATGCAAACAAAGAGCACAACTTACAAAAACCAGAATTTAAAAAGCATAAATGTAATAACTGTAAATGTTAATATTTCATGATGCACAGCTGATAACTAGGAAGAAAAAAGCTCAGTTTATCATTCTGTGCCATTTTTATTTGATTGGTTGATTGACTGATTGATTATTTTGATTTATTTATTTATTTATTTATTTAGAAAAAGAGGGGGTAGATGAGACAATCGTGAGAACAATCTGGTATTTAAAGCCAAGTTACAGTGGGATAAAATTACTTTAGAAAGAATGCAAGATAAGTATGCTAATTTTACAGAAATTGTTAGGTTTGTTAGTAAATTGTTAGCAATCTTTATTGCATTATATGTTAGTGGTAACACTACAGTATGTAAATCATTTAACAATAGCATAACAAAATATATTTTTATCATAAAAACACTTTTTTCCTCAATAATTTGGCTTCAATTTGAAATTTTCATTTTCATTCCTCTACAAAATGGACTATGCACTTAATATAATCTATGACACTTATTTATTTATTTATTTTTAATTATTTTGATATATTTATTTCTTTGACAAGGGGGAAATCTACTAACTAGACTGAAAAATAATGTAATTGGATTTACAAAATTCTTGAAGCGGTTGCAAACAATTCATATGGGGCTGAATTTACAAACAAATTAACTGTAAAATAAAATGAAATAAAATAAAATAAAATAACCCTTAAAATCATGGCATGAAAATCATACAAATTTTGTGAACTGTCAACATAATGTGCAGACAATGAAGCCTGTATTATCATGCTTCACTTTTATTAGATTCCAAAGAAGACATTACAATGAAGTCTCGAGCCAAATTACCAATACCGTTAACCTCTAACCAGATGAAACACTGGAGGAGCTGGAAGAAAAGGGTCAACAGGTTCACCACAAAGTGTCATTTCTAGTTCTGAGATAAGGACGTCACCTGAAGTATGCAATTATCTTGCGTAACTGATGGGCATACTATACCTCTTAACCTCTACCTGAAGTTGCGAAGACTAAAATATGGGACGGGGTCTTGCTCTATGCAAATGCCCTTTATCAGTGCCTTGAAACAGTCAAATCTGCATAGGTCCTTTTAAACCACCGTGTATGATGGTTTAAGGCAAACACTGAACAAAAAAACACTTATTTAATTATTGTTTGTTTGTTTTCTTCATGGGCGACGCGGTGGCGCAGTGAGTAGCACAATCGTCTCACAGCAAGAAGGTTGCTGGTTCGAGCCTCGGCTGGGTCAGTTGGCATTTCTGTGTGGAGTTTGCATGTTCTCCCTGTGTTCGCGTGGGTTTCCTCCAGGTGCTCCGGTTTCCCCCACAAGTCCAAAGA
>CAIGQW010002378.1:1590726-1609065 GCA_903798125.1 Danio choprae
AAGAAAGAAAGAAAGAAAGAAAGAAAGAAAGAAAGAAAGAAAGAAAGGGCTTTTTTTCTTAAACAGTAGACAAAATATAACATGTTCCTTATATCTTACATTTTAATATACATTGTAAAAATATCATACACATTTGGCCGAAGCAGTTGCCCATTATGTTTCATTTTTATATTGCATTATGGCTCCTTGATCTTTATTTTAATGAAGAAAAGATTAACAAACTCTCTTTTATTGACATTAGTATTAGTTTGAAACAATGTATTGCCTCGGTAGGTCATGTAAATTACATTACACAATTGAGTGGTAAAAATTGGTAATAAACAACCAGTATGTTTGCAGTTATAGCTAAATTAATTTCTCTAGATATATTTTTATACAATTTATTATTTCAAATCAACAACAAAAAATGTCAAAAGTCACTTTGTTTGTTAAACCATACATACATTTTCAACAATAAAAGTTGACTGATCAGAGATCAAGATCCCATAAAAAAATGAAAGCATAAATAAACAGAAAACCTTCATGGGATCCAATGTGATGTTAATTATTATTTACAGTGTGCACATTAATTTTTATTATTATTGTGTTATAGGGGTTTTAGTATTAGAGGACTATTTGAAATTATTCATATATATATATATTGTTCAAAATGTTGTATATTATGTTCTTTTTTTTCAGTCTCACCAAATCAAAAGTTTAAATAAAATCCAATTTTAATGTCTGACCGAGGAAAAAAGAAGAACATTTTGTGAATCAAATTGCATAATGATGTAAGACTTGATTCTTGAGGCTTTTTTGTGATTTAAATCTCCCTCCTGTATCTTAGGCTGTCTTACATGACTTTGCTGTAAATATGAAAAAGCAGTTTTCTACATATACACTTTTCTTTCTAAGTAAAAAAAAAAAGTCATTCTTTTAAACAGCGTATTTGCTCCGTTTTGATGCTAAATTGGTCACCCTGAAATGAAATCACCCTAAAAGAGGTCAATTCACGTAACTTACTGCATTTGTGAATTGCATTTGAATGTACTGAACCAACAAATATAGACAAAAATGAGCTTCAAGTTATTGACCCAGAAGCACAACACAACTTCTAAAAGTGCTTGCTAATACTGAATCAGGTTTTATTCTGGTAACAAAATAGATGCTGGCTTCAGCTGTTTGTAATTCTGTTTAGTTACCTAGGGAATAGGGGAAAGGCCTTCATTACATCATATTCCAAGTAGCAAAAAGTGTTTTCAGATGCCTGTATAAGTTTCACGAGGAAATAAAACAGAAAGCCAAAACCGAGTCCCAACTTTTCACATTAATACGAGTGACTCTTCAGTGACCTGCCATACAAGACTAAGCCATTTGATAGAAACTCAACACCCAATAAATCTCATACAAGGGAGCTATCACTTTACATTAATCTGTTACAACATGATCCAAATGTCCAGTTTTAATCAAAAATGAAAACCCTGAATACCAGTACATGAATACAAAAATGCTTTGGAAATATCTATAGGAAGATTTGTAGAGGTAAGTCAATAGATAGTGGTTTAAAGAGAAGTGGCGAGGGTTTACCTGATACTGAGAGCCGCTGAGCTAGTTAAACCGAGAGTATGAGGAGAGGTCATTTAAGGTCAGGGTTCAGGAGGTCAGGGTAATGCCGGAGAGCTGAACTGTGAGTGATGTGGTAATGCTTCCTGATGCTCTTTGTTGCTGAACTCCAACTGTAATTAAGAAGAACACATTGCTCACAGATGTTCCACACAAGTTAACACCTTAAAGAAAGCCCTGAGAGAGTTTGAAGGGGAAGGACAGAGAGATTTTTTGTTTTATGTGGATTTCAAAGAGTGTTTGCAGAACTGAATCAAAAGTGCAGTCAGCAGAAATGTGGCCAGGGTCGTCATTAAGAAAAATCATGGAACCCAAGACAAAACATTTATGGACGCTCTTCTCTCTCCCACTCTCTTAAAAAGAAAGGTCCTAAGAGGGAATTTAGCAGGAGTGACATAGAAGGACCATTTTGGGTTCTTTGATTAACAAAGTCAATGACGAGTTCTAAAAAACAAAAACAAAAAATCCTCAGTGTGAAGAACATTTTAAACATCTAAAAGGACATTGCTTCAACAATAAAGAACTTTATGTGCAATAAAAAAGTTCAATGGATGTTAAGTTTTTCACAAAACCATCAATGCCAGTTTTTAAAAGTGCAGGGTCAATGTGAAATTGCTAGTAATGTTTGAATACATAGCAGTGTTTAAACCATGCCAGCAGTGTGCTAAATGATGATAAACAAGCTAATAATGTGGCGAAGAAAACAGAAACAAGCTACTTATCTGAAATTACCAGTATTATGTGTGAGCAGAGCATATGTTAGCAGTGTCTAAATCATGTTAGAAACCGGTTAGCGATGTGCTAACAGTGTTTTAAATCATACTAGAAACATTCTAAACATGTGTTACACATGTTAACTGTCTAAATCCTGTTAGAAATATGCTAGTAATGTGCTAAAATGTGTTTCTAGTGTTTTAAATCATACTAGAAATATTCTAGCAATGTGTTACACCTGTAAGCCATTATGAAACATGTTAGCAACATTTACAACTCCTAGAGAGAAAGTTAAGAACCCAGTCAATCTCATGTAAAGCAGCAAGTTATTAGGATACTTTTCCACAAGCATAGTATTTATAAAATTGTGTGCACATTTCGCATACTGCTGTTTTAAAAGAGACAATTTCTACAGAGATTTTAGCATGATAATGCTAAAGTACTTCAGATACTGTTAGCATGCTAAACAACATGCTGTCAGCACATTAGAAACTCTAAAGGCCCGTTTACACTAAGCACAATACTTATAAATATAAATATGACAATAAATATATTTGCATTCAAACTGACGATTGATAAAATTCTGTTAATTTTTAGTTTATGCTTTTTATTTGGCATTACATCCTTGTAACTAGCAGATGTTCTCAGTGTGCTACTACCACATCTTACCAGTGAATCCAGCTCATGTAATCTTTATTTATAAATCTATTAATCCAATCATACAAATTTAGTGATCGCAGTCAGTGTAGTGGTATTAAAAACAACACAAACTATTTTCCCCAGCATTTTCAAATAAGGGAACACAACACTCTGAAACTAGCACAGGATACCTGAGGAACTTTTTTTTGAATACTTCAATTAGCTAGC
Organism: Danio choprae; assembly: GCA_903798125.1. Lineage (NCBI taxonomy): Eukaryota > Metazoa > Chordata > Actinopteri > Cypriniformes > Danionidae > Danio > Danio choprae. The sequence continues at coordinate 1,593,910 of CAIGQW010002378.1, forward strand.
CTGGCTTGCATACCTTCCATGTATTTTATCATTCTTTTCCATTGTATAACCAATGAAATAGGGCTTAACATCAAGCAGTGTCATGTCAATGTCATCTGTAGCTTTAAATTGTGCGAGCCCTTTATATTTCAATGGATTCTGACTAGCTGTCAGTCTTTTACTATATATTAGACGAGAAAAACAATCATTATAGCTGTGGTCTGAACTCCATTTGTATTAAAATTAGAAAGATTCAGAAACATGTCTTTATTGATATCTTTATAGTTATTGTGCTGGGTGTGAACAGACCTTAAGTAAACTATACATGGTCTGGGCCCCAATAGTATATCACATGACCCTGCACAATATTTTCATATCTCCCTGGTGACAGCCCTGAATGTGGCTAAATAATGGATGAGAAAAAAAAAAGCCTAATTGTTTCACTATAAATGAAAACCTGAACACAGTTGTTAAATAAAGCTCAGAAAAAATAATTGAACTGATGAACAAAAGGGAACCTTGATTTTACTTGAAGACATTCAATGTGTAAACATGCTGTAGAAAAGCTTTATTCAAAAACTGTGTAAACGTGCTGTAAAAAAGATTCAAAAACTGTTTAATTATTTATTTTATTATTCTTTTTTTAACATATTCTTGCATGTATCTTTTTTAGTAAATGAAAGATTAAAAAGATTTTGGTCCAAGACTGACTGTAGCACCCACATAAAAAAGCATTTGACAGCAGGCTTTGAAGCAACATTTAACATTTAGGAGTCATTATTTTTCATGTGAATTAGACAGAACTGAACTTGACATTTCATCTATGAAGAAAGTGGAAAAACTCACTTAAAACACACAAAAAGAAACTCTTTGCAACCTTCAAGCCTGCAAAATATCAGTGGAAAAGGCCACTGAAAATATCAATGAATGATTCCTGAAAAAAATCTTTTTGATGAATGACTTCCAAAGTTTCAAGTTAAAGTCAATTAAAATGATCATTGTGATATTTCATGTTTGGACTTAAACATATCTGCAATGCTTTAAAATAAGATTTAATTTGTATAAACTGTATCAGTTATTTATGAACTAACAGGGGAAAATCCGTCTGTATAATTTATTATTATTACTATTATTATGATTATTGTTGTTGTTATTATTATTATTTGTAATATTAATACTTTAAAATCCAGTACTATGAACTAACTTGAACAAAAATCTATTTTTACAAATATAGATGCAAACAAAGATGCTTACCAAACAAAGATGCTTAGTTCATGACAGCTCATGCATTACGCACCGACCTAAAAAAAAAAGCATCTTCTATATAGTGTGATTGTAGGTGGTATGAATTAAATTTGGATGTACTCCATCCACTGTGTTGTTGACAAAATCCGGCTTCACTCTCATTCATAAAGTATCTCCTATGGCCTCATATGTCCATTAGATGCACAGAATTCAGCAGAAGTAGTAGCTCGTCTGGATACTTCTCACCTACTGTTTTTCCAATTGGACATATTGTACTATTTGGCTCACATGCTCATGTTCTTTTTTATTATTGTTCCTGAGAATATATGTATTTCCTGAAATATTGGTAAAAATATTTTACTGTATTTGTGAAAGCCATCGAATATGTCCCAAAAATATTTACAGAACTGGTTTAAAAGTAATTTTTCAGTCAGGATTAGATGCGGATGAAACGTGTAATGGTTTCTTTGTCCCATCAATACAGCTTCCACAGACAATCAGTCTGCCAAGCCAGTCTGCCTTCCAGGCAACTTCACCGTCTGATTTCATTCCCGCAAACAGCACAAAGCATTTAAATTCCCACATACACTCTCCAGGATGTGTTTAAACAGCCCACTTCTATCTAACAGTCACAAACACTCGCATTTCACTTCCAGCTCATGTCAAACACCCTCAGGATCCTACAGTTTGGAGGATGATAATCTGTCCGCTCACACACTAACTTCCCCATTCTGATGGCGACTACATCCCTCTGCAAAACAGTGGCGAGTACAAAACGAGAAGTAAACGTGCCTGGAGGCAACAACGGTTCGGCTCAGATAGCCATGAAGAGACGCTGCCTGTCTCCATGTGCACAATGGACGCCCTCAGTAAACAACGCTTTCTCTGCCACATATCAAAAGCCAAATATCAAGGCAATTGACCTTGTTAATACATCACTGCTTCTGTCTAACCCTCTCTAAAAGGCTGTTGAGCCATTGTTTCAGGCTGACTGATTTTCTATAGTCACTGTGTGCTGTCCGGATTTCACACATCACTGATTCGTTGCTCTATTGATGGCGACACCGACTCAAACCCCACCGAGAGCTGATTGCGTCTATGAAAGTATATGCAGGATCACACATGCACACAGACAAAGGCCTGGCGAAGGTCAAAATGAGAAACACCATCACCTCTCTAATGTCCGTCAATTGATTCTTGAACACAGCAGTGAGATTAACCAGACAGTAAATGGAGATTTTAGCTTAAAGGAATTGTTCCTCGTGCTCTTGTTGACTTTTACATGTATCTAAGAGATAAAATGGACACTCGCCAAGAACCAAATGTGTGTAAAAATCAGCATTATGGAGTATACAAAGCAGTTATATTGTTGAGAACAGAAGTTTACCCAAGGCTTTCTGCCAATATACAAACTGCACAGCCCAACAAAAGAACGTATGAGAAATATCACTGGCTGCAGTTCACTTAGCAACCACCTATGTCACTATTAACAAGGGTTTCAGTTATTCTACCCATAGGCTATTTAAAACAAACAAAATGATCCAGAATACATACAAAATAAGTAAAATCTACATTATTACAGTTTATTTCACTATGAAATGCTATTCGGTGTGTTACTGTTTATACACAGTTAAAATATCCATCAATAAAAGTTGTCTGGAGCTCAAAGGTGTTTTCTGTGTTTTTCAAATTGCATTATAGGACATTTAAAGGCTCATAAAACTTTGAAGTTGAAAACATAAATTACAGTTTAGCAAAGAATTTTTCCTAAAATGATGTTGTTTTAAATATTATACCGTATTGAATAATAAACAATGAAAATAAATGTGCAAAGTAGCATAAAAATAACTATATATATAGCCTGGGGGGCAGCACGGTGGCGCAGTGGGTGACACAATATCGCCTGGGTCAGTTGGCGTTTCTGTGTGGAGTTTGCATGTTCTCCCAGTGTTTGCATGAGTTTCCTCCAGGTGCTCCGGTTTCCCCCCCAAGTCCAAAGACATGTGGTATAGGTGAATTGGGTAAGCTAAATTGTCTGTAGTGTATGTATGTGAGTGAGTGTGTGTGGATGTTGCACCAAGTGATGAGTTGCAGCTGTAAGGGCATCTGCTGTGTAAAAACATGTGCTAGATAAGTTGGCAGTTCATTCCACTGTGGTGACCCCAGATTAATAAAGGGACTAAGCCGAAAAGTAAATGAATGAATATATAGCCTGGGTTGTGCATGTAAATTACAGTACTTTTTATGTAACCTTTTATGTAAACAATAAACATCAAAAGATTTTAGAAGACATGAACAGCATTATCATTAAAACGTAGTAAAGTCGAAAAAAAAAAAACCTTCTTCAGAATTTTGCCTTCCTCTAAAGCACTCTGATTTGTAATAAATTGACTATGCATATTCAAGTTATAACAGAACATGCATTTTTTGGATCAATTATCCCTTTAAGACCCCTCTGTCTCAGAAACGTCCTTCGTAATCTCACATAAGTCACCTATAGAGTTTCAAACGAGATCTCAACAACATCACACACTCTGCTCAGACTTTAAAAGCCATCAAAATGAACTCAACGAACCCATTTCTCATTCAGCTCTTCAAAGACCAGCAGATTATCCAAGTTATGCGATCCAAATTAATTTCATAGCGCTTTACTCCAACAGCATGCCAACAACTGTCCCGTTTATTTGTATTGTTCCTAAAGAGTTTTAGGTGAAAATGGAAAAAAAACTACAAAATTCAAACATAACTAAGAACTCAATTAAATTTCCAGAGCTAAAACAAGGGTAACCTCTGAGCAATAATAAAACAAATGTAAGAAGTGATTATCTGAGACAATAGATGAGTGTGTACACAGTCGCACAACTGCCTCATAAGATTTAATGGATTTGTTTCTAATTTGGAACGTGGTATTGGCCAGATCTGTGAGAGTCTTGGCAGTTTACTGTGCCTTACCTCATAATGGACTAATTAAAGCTATTTTTGTAAATGAAAACTGAACTAAGACTGAAACTACTTATGGTAGTGATGATACTAAAATGGATGGATGAACGAACGAACAAGTGAAAGGCTTACTGAAATAAAATATTCATTCATTCATTCATTTTCATTTCGGCTTAGTCCCTTTATTATTCTGGGGCCGCCACAGCGGAATGAACCGCCAACTTATCCAGCATATGTTTTACGCAGCGGATGCCCTTCCAGCTGCAACCCATCTCTGGGAAACATCCATACACACCCATTCACACTCATACACTACGGACAATTTTGTCTACCCAATTCACCTATACTGCATGTCTTTGGACTTGTGGGTGAAATAAAATAGCAATTGGCAAAAACAAATAATAATTTTCTAAATTAATAAGCACAAAGCATTTTAATAAGCATTTTCCTGTGTCGGAAAATCTGATCTGTGTCTGTTCAGTTCATACAGGCAGTCAAGCATATCATTCAAGCATGTTTATAAGAAAAGCTTTGCTGTCAATGATTTGAACTACAAATATGTAAACAAGACAATTAGAAGTGCAGAATATGTAATTGCATGATTCTGTCGGAACTTGTTTTAAATAATTTGATTGTTATACAATTAAGTAGCATTTGTAAAGTTTTGGATTCAATCTTTGTTCAAACAACAATTGTATTTTTTATAGATTACTAAGAGGTTTGCACAAGAGTTAATGTAAACTATGCAAACATTAAATGTGGCTTTAAAGAAAAGTTTTGTTAACTCTTCTCAAGGACTTAACAGGAAATTAAACATACATTTTGATGCAGATTGCATGCCTGAGCCTGTTTTTTTTTTTTTTTTGTTTTTTTGCCAAAACATTGCAATTTGTCAGGCTAGATTTTGGCAATTTAACATCGCAAAAAAACTTTAGATTACACTTGCCAAATTTGTTATTAATCTTAATAAATATCTGCGAGAAATTCGTTAAAATACAAGGCCTAAAAATGGCAAAAATAAATAAATAAAATAGAAAATAACCAACTTCCTTTTGGGTTTCAGATTTTGCTCCCAAAAATGTTTTTGTAGGTAATGAGACATTTCATGTGTCTATCAATTTTTGTATGTGTACGTGATAAATAGCTTTTCACTGAAAGTGTATAGGTGGTACTGTGAAGCCAATTGCCACAGATGTCTGGAACCCATACTGTGTCAGACCTAAATATTAGCCATTTCTGGCATGTGTGAAAAGTTTTGTGAGTTTTCGAGAATGTTAAGGCCTTCAAAAATGATTTACTTTAGAAAAGCAGAAGCCGGAATACTAATAAATGAAGCAATTCCAAGAGGATCTTCAGCAGTGCTCAGGCCCTAATAACCTTGCAACCGAAAGGGTAATGAGTGATCCTCTCAGCACTCAAAAGACACCATATTTTTCCTTACGCTCTGCATTTTGTGTGACGTGTTCATTTACAGAGCGCCAGACTTTAATTCAGCCTCAGTTTTGGGCTGTGAAGCACATGTGCTCATGATGTCAGCGCTGTGGTCTCTGGAAAGAGCTCGCTGTGCACTTACTGATGACTGACTGTATTTTGTGGTGTTGAAGATCAGTGAGAGAGCTGAGTTAATGTGTGTATGAGGAGGTATGGCTTTGGCTCCAGTGCCGTGACTCTACAGAGAGCTTGTGGTAGCAGTTACAGCCTCTCAGCTCAGGAAGGATCTAGTCTCCAGTCTTTAGTCTCGAAGCGCAGTTCAAAAGGAGCTATGATGGATGTTTAGCATGCATGTGTTTGTTCGGCTGCTTGCTGATGGCCTACCACAGAGATGTTAGGGGTTTTATGAAGAGAACAGGGTTTACTTTTACACTGTAAAGACTAGCATCTGGGACAGTCCACCAGACGCTATAGACCAACAGACATTTAGTAACAAAGTCCCGGAAAACTGTCAATAAATAAATAAATAAATATACACAAACAGATTCAATTAGGCTTACATGTTTTATGAATCAAACAATGTGCTAGAAAATAGGTTATGAACACAATGTGCTTTGTATTATGATCACTGTATTACTGATTACAAAAAAATGTTCACTTAAATTAACAATTTGGTTGCATGTATTAAACAGGTTTTACAAACAAGGCTTAAGCTAAAGACTAAAATGTATATCTGAGCTGTTTTGATCGAAATAAACATGACCTGAATGATTTTAAAATATATCATTCTTTGTTGTGTCTCAAGATAAACTTTTTTTTTTCCTATGGCACATTTATAAAAAACATTACTTGCTTGAACTGTGGTCTAGTCCTATCTAAATCTAAACCGTTTGTTAAACCAGGCCAAAATCAATAGACTGTGAAGGGCCAGTAAGTACAAACTAGATATTAGTCACTCACTCACTATTCTTTAGCTTTATCCCTGATATATTAGGGGTTGCCACAGCAGAATGAACCGACAATTACTCTGACATATGTTTTATGCGGCAGATGCCCTTCCAGCACTGCACTGCAAAAAATGCTTTTCTTACTTCGATTTTTTTTGTCTTGTTCTAGTCCAAATATATAAAATTCTTATATCAAGAAGCATATTCTAGGCAAGCAAAACATATTGTCTTGTTTTCAGAAATAATATGCCAATATTAAGTGAAATTTTCCTTAAAGCAAGCAAAATAATCTGCCAATGGGGTAAGCAAAGTAATCTTGTTTTCCTTTTGATATGATTATTTTTTCTTACCCCATTGGCAGATTATTTTGCTTGTTTTAAGGAAAAACCCATTTTTGGCGTATTATTTCTTAAAACAAGACAATATGTTTTGCTTGTCTAGAAATGTCTTCTTGATTTTTAGAATTTTTAGATATTTGGACTAGAAACAAGACAAAAAATCTAAGTAACAAAAGCATTTTTTTTGCAGTGTGGCAAACAAAGCTGGATATTTAATTAGATAAACCAATCAGGGGTTTAGCCAAAGGTCCATGGGCGGTGCTTGGCATGATGTCTGAGGCAGAGACTACATGTAGGGTAAACATGACAGACAACAAAATTTACGTTTAACATGTAAAGCCTACTGCATTTAATAGTACCATACTCAACAGATTATTGGTAAAGTGAGAGCTGTTGTCAAATATGTTTTGTTTACGATGTTTCAAGTTTAATTCTGTTCAAAATATCACACTGGTGTGGTCCCTCAAAACTACATAGCAAGCTTTATTTTTTTTAGCCAGTCAAAAAACTCCCTAATTTTGTTTGTCAATTTTTAATTAATTGATTAATTCATTCATTCATTCATTCATTTATTTAAATGTATTTATATTTATTTTTTTAAATGATATGACCTTAAAATAGAGCATTTTGAATGTCTTGTTAGAGTTATGATACCTGGCGTTAATAAAATCTGGAGAGTGGGGAAAAAAAGTGAAAAAAAAAAAATGCTCTAACAGACGTGCGCGAACAACTTTCAGGTTTATCCAACGCTAGTGTGTGAAAATACCTCATCTCATTTGACCCACACTTAGAAGTCATAAATTAATCAGCAAGTGTGACTATTTCTATTTCCTTCATGCCCGTTTTTGGCCAGCAGAACATTGGGTGAGAAAAAGAGACACAAGTGCTACCAGATTTGCGGCTTGCATCCTTTACAGAGAATCGCAGAAAAAGGGAAAATGTAATTTCTTTCCATGCGGTCCCTTCTCTATTATTAGACTGGCATCATTCACAGTTAAGAAGATGGACAGATAGGTGCGATCTCTCAATGGGTAAATGCAACACCAACGCTCGAAGAGCATGTGTCATGGTGCCTGGGGAGCAGGAAAGGAGCGCGTGCGAATAACCCACGGGCCTGTGACAGCGTGTGACTGATGATGTCACCATTGAGAAGGAAGGATGAGGAGTGTCAATCATTCTCCCTCTCATTTATCTTTAAATGGCCATCAAAAGGAAGTAGTGAGACCAAGTCAGTGGACAACGACTTCACATCCAATACCAGATGACAGGAAATGATGAAGGCAAGAATTGTCACAAAAAAAGTTATGACAAAGGCATATGACAAAGACTTTCTTCTTCTTCTTTCTTAAATTCTTTCTTTAAAGGAGCACTCGACTTTGTGCTCACTTTTGGGGGTTGGCCAATAGGACCAAATTTTACAACTGCCCTAGAGTTAAACAGCTGAATTGTACCTTTTTTTTTACCCATTCAGCTGAGCTCCAGGTCTAGTGGTTAACTTTTAGTTAGCTTACCATAAATCATTGAATCGGATTAGAGTAGACCATTAGCATCTGTTCCATTAGCAAATGTAAAAAAGAGCTTTGATTATTTCCCTTTTTAAAGCATGACTATTCTGTAGTTATATCATGTACTAAGACTGATGGAAATAAGTATCTATTTTCTAGACCGATAGGGCTAGGGACAATAATCTCAGTCTGGCAAAGAGAACTTTGCTGTCATAGCATGACTGCAGCAGGTGCAATGCTATTACAACGCTAGATCAGGAGATTGGGTAAATGGATTAAAAAAAATGGCAAAACTCAACTGTTTAAAGGTCCTGTGAAATTACAATAAAAAAAATAATGTTGTTAGCATCAATATGCATCAATATTAGATCATCAATATGCTAATTATAAGGTTATCTTTTCTATAAGCTATAGTGTGCTCCGCAACAGTGTCAAGATTCGCATTGTGAAGATGAAAATAAATAAACATCTAAAACTTGCAGTTAGTCACTTCTGCCTAAATAGATCAACGATTTTTGTGATATCACTTCATACTTCAGTTTCTCATGAAATCTCGCCCAATCAAATGCTCTATAGTATCTGACATGTCCAGTCCCTTTAAGATGCTTTTCATTTGAAGTGCTAAATCTCTACCACTCTCACTGGCAGAGCTGTGATAAAAAAGAAACGCTATTGGCTGTTTGTTTGTTTTGTTTTTTTTATAAAGGGGAGGAGCTACTATATGTCCGGCCCTGTTTTCATGTTTCAGTGGAGATTATGTCAAATTTCAAATAAAAAAAATGCACATTTCAAAGAGCTTCACAGGACTCTTAACTCTAGTGGAGTTGTAAAATGAGCCTATTCCAAAAATGTGGAGTGCTCCAAAAGTGCCTTCCAGTGTGCAGCTTTGTTCGATGAGTGACTTTATTTCAACTGAACCATGAAGACATAGTAGGTGTCAAGCAGCTCCTCCCCTTTAAAAAAAAATAACCAATAGCATTTTGCTTTTATCACAACTCTGGCAGCCAGATACTGAGCTAAAGACACATTGGACTGATAACATAGTCACATAACAGCCATCCTAACAATTAACAATTTACCAATAAAAAAAAAAATTATCTGCTTTAAAAAATGGCATTCAGGGTAACTCAATGGGTCTGATAAGTTTTTTTGTTCTGAGCCAACTATCTTGTATCTGTAGACTGTTTGTGTGTGTTTGTGTGTGTGTGTGTGTGTGTGTACTGCACCTGCATATATACACTATTGTCTATACTGACAACTATGTGCCATTTACCCTACAGAAAACTATGCGTCTAACAGGTAATGGTAATGTACAGCTAGGCAGTTGTGGTAATGTACATCTCATAGAATAAAGCCAGAGAGGCTTATCGACAGCCCAATGCGAAGCAGAGCATTTATAAGACTGAAGGGATTCAACCACCTATGTATATTATCCTGCTTATTACATAATTGCAATGCCGCAAAACTAAATAAAGAATAATAAATGTAGTTTGTCACATAACTGTAAACATTCATTAACTCTTAAATTAAATGTAAACCTGACATAAATAAAAACAGCTGAATGCAGCCTATATTATCTTGAGCCAAACAATCAAGTTGGTGTGACAAATAAGCCTTTAAATATGGATTTGAATGTATTTACTAATGGTCAAGATTTTTCAAAGTACCTGGATATGCCTGGTTTATTAGTTTCAGCACTTATTATCTGGGTATTAATATACCTTAAAATGCTGTGATTGATCAGAATAAAGCATTAATTAATTTTATTTATTTATTTGATTAATTAAAACAACTTATTCAGCGCTCTTAGTGGATTTTTTTAGCATTTCAGCATCCCAGCTTTTGGGCATTCCTCCCCTCACTCTTCTAACTTATAAAGCTACTAATACTAATATATAATACTAAATGAATAAACTAATGTAATTCAGATTAACACTGTCGGCTACCAGTTATTATCTTGCTATATATCCAAGTGTTTAGACAAAACCTCTGTATAAATGCTCAGCTAATTATGAATAAGTGACCAATTTCAGCCACACCAAGCAGAACGCTTCAGATACTATAGAGACTATTTCAGATAATAGAGAGAATATCTGACGAGAGGCTGAAGTGGGTGCTGATGTCATAAAAAGTGAGAAACTGCAAGTTTTGAATGCCTGAATCTAGTATATAAATAACTATATGACTAGCATATTAATACTCACACCCAAAATAAGTATTTTGGAATTTAGTGTTCATATGTTTTAGCACAATGAAATCATAGAAGAGCGTAATGAAATAGTGTGGAGATTTCTGAAACGTCTCCCTTGTGGCAATCCAATCAAACAGTATTTTTATTCTGCTTCCAAATATTTACATATCAAGGGCAGGAATACAGTTTTCTTTGGAATGGAACAATATTTATACCCTAGAATAATGAACTAGCGTTGCATTTCTTCAAAGTAAGTGAATTCAGATCATTTTATATCAACACCAAGTTGTTTAAGAGGAAAACACATCCTCACTGGAGTCTCCCAAGAGTGTTGACTGTCTCTCTGAGATCTGACGGTGGCATATCAGGACGATGAAAATAGAACTGTCTATTTTGACCTCTTCAGAGGAGCAGGACCTGAGGGAGAGCAGGAACAGTTTTTGCTGCATCTGGATCTCTGACTAAAGCAAACACACCCATAAAGTAAACTCACGAATGAGGTTTTTAGATTTCAGTTGTTTTTTTCAAAACAACAGAGAGCTAAACTGATTTTTTTTTTTTTTAAGTGCAAAATATCCTGGTTCTTATGCGTTTCTTGTCTTTCAGAACATCAACATTCAGTAAATCAAGGCAACCAGTTATCAGAGATATACAATATGCATAGCTCTTTATTAACTAAATACATTATTTATTGATTATCTATAAAAAAAGTATAAAATGGTATACCTTTTTATAAGGTTTTGTCCACATATGTCCATATGTATAGGAGTCAAAAAAGACAAAACCACAACAAAATTATTCCTTTATATATTGTAATAATATAGCACAAGTATTTAGTTCACTGTAATGTACTTACGTTCATGTTGTATTACAATGATGCACTTGGACTACTATTGAGACGGGACAGGCTTAAGGTCAGAGTCCTAGGCTACTTTAGAAATCCTGTAACAGATGCTATTAAAAAATGTATTTGATTTATTTACAGGTACAAATGTTTAAATAAAAGTACAACATAAATACATGAATCTACATAGTAAGTGAAATACTTTAAATTATTAATTTTAAAAAGTAGCACTTTTTTAGGGTTCGCTTCTAATTACAATGTATCATTGTCATTGCATAACTATCACTAAACACACCCCTTAACCTAACCTTAATACATGTAGTGATCTTATATAAATCAACATGTACTTACAGTGTACTTTCTCAAGAAAATACACATACTTTAAAATAAAGGCAAACCGTTTAAATGTTAGTACATGGCACTTACTGTAATATAAAAGGGTTCTCATACATATTTTAAAAACATATTAATCAGATCGTAACGTTTATTATTAAACATAAAAAATACAATCGTTTTCAGTATTACACAATATCAAAGTACATCAAAAATTAAATCCAAATAAATGCAAAGTTCCTTGAGATAAGACTGTCTGGCTCACAGCCAGGTCATGCGGACTCTCTGCTAAATCCCAATTAATAAGACCTCCATACATGTGGGACTGGTCAAGATGCAGCGACAGAGCCAGACTCCCAGTACTCCACTCTCCCACGATTTGTATATATATAAAAACAATAGCAATTTACAGTAAGAACACCGAGAGAGAGGGAGTAGACCCTTCAGCCAATGGGAACGTGGATGTGCAAGGCGTTTGAGAAACGCAGAACTAATCCGTCTTGTGTTGTTTCATTTGACAGATTTAGAGGAAATCGCCACATGTCTGCAGTCAAAACGATATTATTTGGGGACATGACCCCTAGTGATGGAACAGGATCTGTTGTGGGCATAAAGCGGGAGGGGGGAGAAAAAAAAATGAGGAGGATTTTTGGAATGGGATTAAAGAAAAGCTGACAGAGATGGAGAGGCTGGGTCGTGTTTCTTTGCATGTCATGCGTCTCTGATCCAGCCAATCAGATGGCATGAGCGCTGGTTCATTTGCGAGTTTACTGGGTCACCGGCACAGCTGTGTGTGGGGAGGCGCCAGGGAGCTGTTAAAGCAGTGTCTGGAGGTACCAGTGAGTGTCTGATTGGGAGAAGCCTGTGCTAGAAAGCCTCGCAATTTTTTGGCTGCATGTCTACAAGGCAGAAACAGAGAAGCGGAGAGTGTGTGCAAGCAGAAACGGAGCCAGCGAGAGAGAAAAAGGGCATAATTCTAACCGTTATGCATATGCGCGTTTGTTTGCATGAAAGTAGAATAGCGAAAGCGCCACGGGTATTGCATCGGAATTCAGGGTAATGTTCAATGAGGTGAAAAAGCAATTCAGGTCTAGCGAAGGGTTACGCAAACACGTTTTCTGTGTGTCTCTGTGTTTCCAAGACTCTGAAATGTGCAAGCATAATAATGGAGTGTTTGGAAATGCTCTGTAGCCATGCAATGACCTTCAGCTCAAGCCAGTAACCTTACACATGGGTATTGCTGTTGCACACTGTTTTTAATGTCTTGTTTATAAGCAACAAATCAAACTTCTTTGACTGTTTTCTAGTAAGCGTGGTGTAATGGGTAGGTTGTTTGTACTGAAACACTTATTCATTCAAAAATTCTCAGAGGCTATGAAAAAATATATATAAAATTGGAATGAAATACTGACTGTCAAGTACACACTGTATACTGCGAACTAACCAATAACTATTGCTGTGTGATACCGGCCTCAATGTGTAATGGGAATTTATTGATATTAATATCTAAACAATATCGGGAGGAGCTCGGAGTAGAGCCGCTGCTCCTCCACATTGAGAGAAGCCAGCTGAGGTGGCTCGGGCATCTGTTTCGGATGGCTCCTGGACGCCTACCTAGGGAGGTGTTCCAGGCATGTCACACCAGGAGGAGGCCTTGGGGAAGACCCAGGACACGCTGGAGGGACTATGTCTCTCGGCTGGCCTGGGAACACCTCGGGATCCCCCCTGAGGAGCTGGAGGAAGTGTCTGGGGAGAGGGAAGTCTGGGTTTCTCTCCTAAGACTGCTGCCCCTGCGACCCGGCCCTGGAAAAGCGGTAGAAAATGGATGAATGAATGAATGAATGACTGAGTGTGAGTTTATGATGGTGCCATTTCTGGTTTAGGTCCCTCAAGGATAAATAGGACACTAAAACAGGCAGTAGGTGGCGGCAGATGCTTGTTTTAGTTCTTTAATGAATAACTCGTTAGATTTTTTATTTCAATGTTCAAAATGGCTTACCATCTAGTGACTTTCTTTATGAATTATCACTGAATCGCTGGCTTACTAAATTTGTTAATAATAGAGAAATAAAAAAAGGTGTTCGGTGAAAACAACCACCTGGATGTACATTATTCTGCTTATTACAGGACTACTTGCCAAAAAAAAAAAAAAAAAAAAAAAAAATTGACAATACAATTATTCTGAGCTGTAATAGTTTTTCTTTTTTATTAAGAGCAAAGTTGGCAAAACAAAATGGCTAAATGGAGCCTACACTAACCTACATATTCAGTCACAAGATGGCGCTAACCACAGTGGTTTGTTTCATAAGACAATAAAATGCGAAAAAAAAAAACTGCCTGGATATACATTTAATGTAATGTACCACTTTTAATGCAAGATACTGTGAAGTACCCGGATGAGTCAGTGGTATAAAGTTTTATTTTTCATTATTGTGTTTATTGTGTACTTTGCATCACAAGAAGCTCTTCAGTTATGTACCTTATTGTGACAGAACATTTCTGCCTGATTCAAAACAAATGTTTTTAAAAAATGCAAGCGCTAGGGATTTATACAACAGTTCTGTCTGGTTCTCGAATCTGATTGGCTGATAGCCGTGAGATATTAAAGTAATATCAGCACTCGTACAGCCTCTTCACCCTTGTGTATTATTCCACCCACACGAGTGGCAAGCAGAGGACTACAGTTTGACAAATATTGCAGCTGTTGGATAACATTATGTACCTTTGAGGCTTTTTTAGGCGAGAATGTAGTTGTTTAGATTGTAACTATGCAGTTTATTTATAAGGATATTGCCTATTTTATATATTACTGTATTTATACCATAGTAATCTGGTAGTATTTCTTTGCTCTACTCTGGTTAATTATTGTGATATCCCGATTGCAACAGAGAAATACTGGGAAATCTCTGTAGACTAATGGCATTTCATGCAGTTCAGCCTTATAATTTTAAATTGTGAGAAAAATCTCCTGTTCGGTCATCATTTTAGACATTATACTAGAGAATCATTCAAATACTAGTTCTGAAGTGACATTTGTGAAGTAGCAATGGTTTATGCTGTTCTGACAACAGCTGAAGATGTGTATTAACGGCGGAAGAAAGTAGTTTCTCTTGAAAAAGGGGTTTTGAGACTCTCCATGTTTGATTTTCTTTTTTATATACATGATTATGGCATCGAACTGTTGTATAAATGCAATATCACACTCATAGCAGTGTGATATTGCTGTATATCATCACTTGTAGGACATTAAGGCACTCGGCCTGTGGCCTCCAATCAACGCACGCCTCCCACCAGTGCCAATATACAGCCATATTGCTCTGCTACGAGTGTGATATTGCTCATATATATAGATATATGAGAGAGAGAGAGAGAGAGAGAGAGAGAGAGAGAGAGAGAGAGAGAG
>CAIGQW010002378.1:1613500-1625525 GCA_903798125.1 Danio choprae
TCATCATCATCATCATCATCATCATCATCATCATCATCATCATCATCCTCCTCCTCATCATCCTCATCATCATCAACATCATCAAAAAATCTAAAATGTTTGGATCTGTCAAAAGTTTTTAATAATTTGGTTTCTAATTATTTTGGAAAAGTTATGGTTTAAATATATAAATAATATTGTATGGTTTAAAATATGGTTTAAATTTGTTATGGTTAACCATTCAGGACTAAAAAATGTAATTAACAGAAAGAAAAAATTGAGAGAGATGCATATTGCTGAAAACATGCACTAGTATACATATTATAATTTTTTTCACATATTATTAGTTGCAAGGACAGCATTTGTTTAAGTCTGATTGTTGTCAGTTTCTATATCCAAACACTCTATCAGAAAAAAGAGAGCAACAAAAGGTGTAAAATACACACACAGTGTGCTGTAAAACCATTTAAAATCATGACTAATATTTATATCCATTAACATCCATTAAAAGTAATTGCACTTTTATCAGACATTAAAATATTGGTGTCTGCAAGAGTGTAACTTTGGATTAAGAAGGAAAATGTTTTCAGTTTAAATCCCATTTCCTGCATTTACATAAAATTAGGAATTATGAAGATAAAAAACCCAGAAAAAAAATGAAGTTGATTAAACTGATTTCAAAATAATCTGAAAATGAAGAGGAAAAAGTGAAAAAGATGTGCGCTGTGACTTTTTTTATTGTGTAAACCCAGCATTTAAAAGGATTAGTTGATTTTACTTAAAGTGTGTAAACCCATACCCTAAAATAAAATAAAGTAAATGAACTATGCACATAATTATAAACATTAAGTCAACATAACAGTTCCAAGTTCCAACAGGTTTACTCACTTATTTTAAGTACAGTCAACTTGTCATTGTTAGGCTATTGGTTTACTCACTTCAAGTAAAGTAGCTAATCACTTTTTAAAGTGTGTGTTGAATCATAATTTTATAATGTGCAGCTGGGATGCAGCACAGCATGATTTTGTAAATATATTTGCTTTAATATGCCATATGACTAAACATGTTCATAAACTACTGTTAATGTAGAGTTTTCTTAATTCAAAGGAGTAGAGGTTTGCACCCACAAACAGTATTTCATGCATTGCAACTTAACAAGTCTTTATAAAAAAACACATATTCCAATGTTAATTGAATATAAATGTCTGTTTAGGGTTCCGTTCTGTACTCCGCTTTGAGAAATCTAGTCACTGCTGATGTTTCTGAGGGGCTGTGGTTGAGATCACTCTCACTAACTCCCAACTATCTTACTCAGCAAAGCTTTGCATTGGTTAAGTGTCTGCTCAAAGAAATTACAAACCCCGAGAAGATAAAGTCTTAAATTCGCTATAAATCCATCTGAGGGAGGGGGTATTGGGAGGAGGGGACGAGGGGGATTTGGATATGGCACAGAATTTACTCAGCAAAAAAATCTCCCAGCGTAAATCAGCGTGAAGAGAGTGATGGGGAACCGGTTTGGAGGTATTGTGTCAGTCTCATCACGGCAGGAGAAGTGCTGGAGAGGAAAATACTTAAGCGGGGAAAAAAAAAAACTTTAGGAATCCAGAGTGGCTGAATATACACACCCATATGCACTACACTACGCTACACTACACACACACACACACACACACATAGCAAAACATGAAAGAAAATGCCTCAAGTTCCTCAATCAAAGCGGTCGGGTTGTTATGAACATGTGGGTGACTGGTGTGTCAATGAAAAGCGCAGTCGCTAACAAGCACATTTTTAATCTTTAGCATTTTAAATGAAGGAATGGCACTTTGACTAAACACGCCGGACAACCGAGACAGACATGGAAAACTTTGATCATTATTGTTTGCAGGGCTTTCAAATTCTCCTAAATAGTCTTTAAAACATGCCAGCCTTTGATGTTTAAGGTTCTGATGAGCAGATGGAAGCCTAAACTTAAGTGCAGACTGATGAAAGAACATGAACATGCTAGCTTAAAGCGATAGTTCACCAAAAAAGACGTGAACTATTGCTTAGTCACCCGCATGTATGCCTTTCTCTTTCATGACAACCTCTTTGGTCTGTGCAAATATAATGAATGGGGACTGAATATTGATTAAATGGGAAAAGAGAAAAAAATACCATAAAAGTGCCATGAAAGTATCCTATATGACTCATGCACTGAATCTTCTGAAGCTATATGAAGGTCTTGCACATGTTGTTGTTGCTTTTTTATTCACTAGCTAGGTTTACAATCAAATTTGTAAAAATTAGGATTTTCATAAAAATAAAAAAAAGTCAATTATGCACAGTTTTAATCCCATATGTTACAGAGAATAAAATCATTTTATATGGAAAGCAGTTAAAATTATGACAGCAAAAAGTTGCTAAAACAGTGGATGGACAGATGGATGTGCAGACAGACAGAAGGATGGATGGTGGGTGGACGGACGGACAGATGGATGTACAGACAGACAGATGGATGGAAAAATGGATATACAGATAGATGGATGGAAAATTATGAAACAAAATTCTTGGAATAGTCGAAGGAAGGATGGACAAATGGATGGATGTACAGACAGACAGATGGCTGGATAAATAAACAAATGGATGTACAGACAGACAGATGGACCGACGGACGGACGAATGGATGGATGGTTGGATGGATGTACAGACAGACAGATGGATGATGTACGGACAGACAGATGGACGGACGGACGAATGAATAGATGGATGGATGGATGGATGTACAGCAGTGGTTCTCAGAGATCCTCAGGGGGCCCGAGGACCGGAATGTACAGACAGATGTACAGATGGACAAACAGATGGATGGATAAATTGATGTAGAGGCAGGCAGATAGACAGATGGATGGACAAGAGGGATGAAGGGACAAATGGATGTACAGACAGATGAACGTTTAGATAGACAAACAGACTGATGGATGGAAGAAAGGACAGTTGTACGGATGGATGAATGGATGGGCAGACTGAGGGATGCATGATGTAAGAATGTCCAAATGCAGTTTTATTATAAAGCAGGATGCTTAGACAGGTAGGGCTCAAAACAGGAGCAAACAACAATGTCAGGAGTAACCCACAAAGAGTAATCCAAAAATCCTGTCAAAGGTCAGGACAGGCAGCAAAATCAAAAAACAAGAAACAGTCCAAGATCAAAAAACAAAGAAGGCAAGGAAAAGGGAAAACCCTCAAAAACGCTCATGTGTGGCAGCAACAAGCCTGGACTGAGGACTAGGTGTGACTGAGGTGCTTTTGTGTGTGTGAAGATTGGCTGCAGGTGCTGTGTAATGAATCCAGTTCATATAAATCAGGTGTGAGGTGCAAAGCATTGCGGTACATGTAGTCTGGACGAGTGGCTGATGGAATGAGATGGGTGGTTGTACAGGAGGATAGAGACATGGCTGCATGGATTGATGGATAGATTGATGTACAGTTGGACAGACAAATAGACAGGCAGATGGACGGATGGGTGGATGGATGACTTTAAGGTTACCATAACGGTGTTGTTTCATGCTGAGATGTTCTGCAGTAAACTGTACTAACCGACTGAAGTTTTTTATTATTATACAAAGTACTGAAAATTTGTATTATTATAATTTTTGAGAATAAATGTTTTTGGCGAGCTAGCGAAGACGACAAGCTTATCCGTAACCATGTGGGGGGGGGGGGGGGGGCTTAAGTTAGTTTAAAATTTCAGTACTATTTCTTGTGCATTAATTGTGCATGAATTATATTATATTATACTATATCTTGCAAATGAGGCATAATAGGATGTCTTTAAAATCAGACACTGCTTGTGTGAAGTTCTTCAGCTACAATATTGTCTTTTCATGCTATAGGATTGTCTTTTCATGTTTATTTAGACTATTCACGACTTGTAAGATTATCAATAAAATTCTCATATTGCAGTACGTGCTCTCAGTTCTTTCATCATTTTTTAATTAAAAAGCTCCTCTGTGAGATCTGATAAGAGGGAGATCTCAAGCAAAACAAGAAAATAAAAACCTCCCTAGCCATAAAAAAACAATCCATAATTCATAGTCTTCTGTCTAGTCTGCGGGCAAAAGTCATAGTGACATGTATTATTGATCGCACGCTTCTTATGTTATTAATTCACAATACCGGCTTGAGGAAGAGACATGAGAGCTGACAATTTCTGCTGTGCATGAAGATCTTCAGAGTACAACATTATAACTGCTGTCTTTAAGAAAGCCTTTTAGACATAAGAAACTGCAATGAATGCTCAATTCAGCTGGCATTTCTTCTTTTGAAAATGCTATTAATAAATCATTATTTTAAAAAAACAGCATTTTTCACTGTTTGCCTACACATACTAAAGCAAAACATACTTCAAAATGTCAAAATGTCTTAGTTCTCTATTAGATGAATTCTGTTATTGCTTTTCTGAATGAGAAACTGCTCCAGAAGAGTCGTTGTTAGAGTGAGCTGTCAGAATGATTCAGACTGAATCGTAAACTGATTCACAGTGTTTTGCTAAAATGTTTGAGCAAATCACTGTAAACAATTGACTCAGAGTGACTCATGTGTGAAACAGATCTTACTAGTTCTAAACAGCAGACCGGGAACAAGACACGCATTAATCGCCAAAATATTGTTACGTGTACACTGGGAAATTTGTAACATGTTATTCTACTAAATCATTAACCCTGTAGAGCCTGACTTCAGAATTTGTTTTTATTTTTATTTTGTTTAGTTTTTTTTAAATGTAACAACTAGACAAATTAAAGTTAATTTTTTAATTATAATATAAAAATTTATATTCATACTTGTACAGCCAAACAGATAGAATTTATTTGAAATAAATATGCTTCCAAAGGCAATATTTGAGTGGGCAGTTTTATTATAAATTCACATTTCAAAACAAATATATTTATAACAAACGAATAAACAAATCTTTATAACTATCTGTTAATCACCATTTTAAATGAATTATTGAATGAACAAATGAACGCATTAACGAACAAAGCAAATTAATGAAAATTCTCAGAAGTCTCATGTATTTTATTTGTTACACATTTTACTGTTTTTTACTCACATTTATTTAATAAAATAAAACAAAACAAAACAAAACCAAACAAAACAAGACACAAAACAAATAAGAACACAAAACAAAACAAATTCCCAAAAGCCACATGACCCTTAACTATGTTTACCTATATTTTTAAATAATACAAAATTGTAAAATATTATGAGACCTTGGTCACCATTTTGACAACTGTTATCTGTAAGTATAGTGTTTTACTTTGTCAAAATAAATAAATACACATATAAATAACAATGGAAGCCAATCTCTACACTCTATAAAGTATCTTCTTTTGAGCTCAACAGAAGAAAGAAACTTAACCCGGTTTGGAGCAAATGAAGGGTGAGCAAATAATGACAGAATACACAATTTTAGCAGAATGTTTCTTTTAAGATAGATTTGCTCCATACACACACACACGAAAAAAGCCAAACTACCACCTCATTACTGAAAAGATGATTAAATTACTAGTCTAGCTTCAGTATTTGTATTCAGCACTGCCTGGATGAAGCTGTAACACACTCATGTGTCTCTGGAGAGCGGCTGCATTTCAGAGTCTGTCATTGGGTCTTCCTGTGGGGAAGGTCAAAGTGGAAAGAGCCAACACAGGGTAACTGAGCGGCCCCTCAACAAAAGAGAAACGCTGGGAGTCCCACACATCAGGCTTTCTCCAGGCCTGCAGGATGTGCCCCCCGCTCGCGATCTGTTACCGCAGGAAGAAACAGCCCTGTCATTGTGAGCAAGTAGGTCAGTGGACCCCGAGCAGCTGAGAGACCACAAATCAGTCAAATATAATGTCCAGAAGAGCTCAGAGGACAAGCAAAACACTCGCTTGCAGCAAATGTTTACTGTTTGGCTGTGTTACTTACAGGGTTAGTTCACCTAAAAGTGAAAGTATGTCCTTTTTATATCTGAATAAAAGACTACATGAAATCTGTGTGCGTGTTTTGAGTCAACGGATAGAAATGAATAGATAGAAACCTTTCAGAATTGATTAAAAGCTCCTTTTGTGCTCAAAAAAGAACAAATTTGTGGTAAACAAATTATTATTATTATTATTATTATTATTATTATTATTAATAATAATAATATATTTTTATTATTAATAAATAAATAAATGAATAAACAAACAACTAAATAAATAAATAAATACATACATTGATTAATTGATCAATTAATCAACTAATCAATTAATTAATTATTTATTACAGTGAGTCAAATCAATAAGTCATTAAAAATATCAGATTATTCAGTTTTCATTTAGATACTGCAAGTAAATTACACATTTACAAAGAAACAGCAAGCAACATAGTAAATAAGACTTACAATTTTGAAGCATTAAAGTCAAAAGGGAATTTCATTCATTCCAATAAATAAACAAAACAGTTACGAAGTAGTTCAGGTCAAAAAAGTCATGTAATGCAAATCCTAATACACCACACATATCATTTAAAGGTTCTGAAATAGTCTATTTTTAACACACTATACCATCATCTTTGTTTTATTTAGAACTTCAAAAAATATATATACAGTACCAGTGTTAGGGGTCACACAATACAAGTAACGTGAGTTACGTAATAATATTACTTTTCTAAGTAACGAGTAAAGTAACGCATTA
Organism: Danio choprae; assembly: GCA_903798125.1. Taxonomy (NCBI): domain Eukaryota; kingdom Metazoa; phylum Chordata; class Actinopteri; order Cypriniformes; family Danionidae; genus Danio; species Danio choprae. Next base: position 1,620,172 of record CAIGQW010002378.1, read on the forward strand.
CTTTTAAAAAATAATATTTGAGTTACTTTTTTGAAAATGTAATGCAAGTTACTTTTTAGTTTAATTAATTTGATTTTAAAAATAAATTGGTAAATTAAATTGATAAATGTGTTCATTATTTTGAACGCATCAAAGAAAAGGAAAAGGGGATTGTCTCAATGGACAGTGATTTTACTTAAGACAAAGTACAAAAGTAGCAAACAGACATTGCTTTAAACTTTCAGTAATCTGTATTTACGGCATGTATAGCCCTGCGGTCAGGAAGTTCTCAGATAACATTATCCTATTTTACTTTTTGATGTGTTTTTTTAAAGGTAAATAAAGGTGTAGATTATATAGTGTGTTGTTAATTGCAGAACTCTTCTATTAAAAAAAAACATGATGAGAAAGAGATCAAGCTTCAACAAGGCAATAAAGAGTAACGCAAAAGTAACTTAAAAGTAACATAATGCATTAGTTACTAAAAAAAGTAACTAAGTAATGCAACTAGTTACTTTTTTGGGGACTAACTCAATCTTGTAACACATTACTTTTAAAATTAACTTTCCCCAACACTGTACAGTACTATCTATATTAATATGGAATTTGTTTTTCCGCAGTAAAAATACTTCTTTGAGCAAAAGTTGGTATTTAATGTGCTTTTGAATGGTGCAACCAAGCACAACCGATTTGGGGAGACTGTCCTAAAAAATTATGATAATAATAACAACATGTAATGTAAAATCAGGACTCTTTCAGTACTTTCCAAAGTTCTTCTTTAGATTTAGAGCTGTCATATATTTAATTTTCTGTCAACGTGATTTCTTACTGCCTTAATAATATTCAGATCTGGACTCTGTGAAGGCCATTTCATTATCATGCTGAAAAATAAACCAATTATCAATTAGGCACATGATAGGTGCATCGAAGAAATTACATAATGACTTAAAAGCTGTCTGTTATCAGCTACATTTCAGCATTCACAATCCCATCAATAGTACAATACTGTAGGGCTGCAAGATAAATTGAAACAAAATTGCCTGAGAATGTTCTTGTATTACTTCAAAACAGCAGAAAACTTCCATAATGGTTGCTGAATAAACAGAAGATTTAACTGCTTTCATTGATTCAGCGTGACTAATAAATCACACAACTATGATAATACATGGTTTATAAGTTATTTCTTACAGTAAAATGTATAGTATTGCAATGCCTTTGACACTACTTAGAATAATATGGAATATGTTATGTGCCTTATTAGGTGTAAGAAGCTACATTTCCCCACAGATGGATTTATTTCAAACAATCGACTAAAGTTATGAAGACAAATGTGGTATTTTCATGTGCTTTCAGATGTAGCAGCATCTACTATTCAGAGTTGTAGTTCACATGACTTTTTTTTTAATATTTTATTTTACTTTATTTTCTGAATTCCATTCCTCAAATATGTTTAACACGCCAACTCAAGGAAAAATATCCATTATTTGCCCTACATGAATTATCAATACCAACAGCCCAGCCTGAAGCCCCCATGAAACAAAACAAGTGTAACTGACAGGCAAATGTGTTTATCTATGGCGCCTCTGGTTACACGCATACACTTCAGTGTGTATTATGTGTTTACATTTCTACAGAAACTGGCAAAGCCAAAAGGGTTAATGCAATGAATGACATCTGACCTCATCTTCAACCCAGGAAACAGCAACAAACAACATAAAGACATAGACATCCATATATGCACCCGCACTGGGGGGAGGTTAGCATCTGGCTAAGCTATCAAGCACTCTTGCAACGTCTCTTGTCAATTTACGAGTCCTGTTTTTCGAAGTTAGTACTCGCTATGGTGCTTTAAATATGCAGCTGAAGAGAGCAGATCCCCATCTCTGACCTCAATACGACAGCATATTCCTGCTATTCAGCCTCAGTCTTGTAACACACATAACCTGGCACTGTCAACAAAACCACCACTGGCTTTCAGCTTTATGAGAGGTGCTGCAATAACAGTAAGTTTAGAAATATTACCATGTTGACTATTAATGATAAATGACAATGTAGATTATAATAGAATGTCTAGTCTACTGAAATGGGCAGAGTCATGAAAAATTTTAAGAAATAATTTTGTTTTTTTATAAATATAAAGAAAATATATAAACATATATCTGTTTTGGCTGTTTTGTCAATATCTGTCAATATATAATCATGTCGACTATTAATAATAAATGACAACGTAGATTATATTAAAAAAATGTTTGGTCTACTGACATGGCCAAAGTCATGAAAAATGAAAGGAAATTGTCGTTTTTATTAAAAAGAGATATATGTATTGGCTGTTTTGTCATTTTCTGCAGTGTTTTAGTAAAGTATTAATCTGTATTGCTCAAAGTATTTCCCCTATTATTAAAATAATCACATAATCTGCAGCTCTATATATCCATTTATGATGATTTGTTACTCAAGAAATATTTTAAATTATCATCAACGCTGAAAAGGTTTAAAATACATCATCTTTTTTGTGGAAACCATGACATGCTTTTTAAAAATCTATAATTTAAAAATACATTTAAAATGAGACAACTGAACAAATATTGAATAAAAAAAGAAATGCTGCAATTTTCAAATTGAATGAATCCTGAAAAGTATACGGCATAGTATACTACAAAAATATAAATCAGAAAAACATAATCAACACTGATAATTAAGAAAATAAAAATAAAAAATGACTGAGGACCAATAATTGATCATTACAGAGCAGCAAATCAGTAAATTAAACTGATTTCTTAAATTACATGTGACAAAATAAAGACTGGGCCTCACGGTGGCGCAGTGGATAGCACGTTCGTCTCACAGCAAGAAGGTCGCTGGTTCGAGCCTCGGCTGGGTCAGTGGTGTTTCTGTGTGGAGTTTGCATGTTCTCCCCGTGTTGGCGTGGGTTTCCTCCGGGTGCTCCGGTTTCCCCCACAAGTCCAAAGACATGCAGTATAGGTGAATTTTGTAAGCTAAATTGTCCGTAGTGTATGAGTGTGAATGGGTGTGTATGGATGTTTCCCAGAGATGGGTTGCAGCTGGAAGGGCATCCGCTGCGTAGGAGCATGTGCTGGATAAGTCGGCGGTTCGTTCCACTGTGGCGACCCCAGCATTAATAAAGGGACTAAGCCGAAATGAAAATAAATGAATGTATGAAAATAAAGACTATAGCAACAATGATGAAAATTCAATTTGGTATCACAAAAGTATTAATTATATTCATTTATTTATTTACTTTATTCTCAATGGTCAAAATCAGTTAATACATACACAAGTCAATCTTACACACAAAGTGTGGGAAGGACAATTTTTAAAATCTTCACTTTATCTAAACTGCATGTCTTATAGGCTGTGGGAGGAAACAGGAGTAACCAGAGTAAACCCTTGCTGACACAGTGAGAACATACAAACTCCCCACGGAAAGGCCTTCAATCCCTGCCAGGGCTCAATTATGTTATAAAATGTATAAAAAAACATTTTTTTTTAATAATAAAAATAACATTGCACAATATTATTGTTTTATTGTTTTTAGTTGTTTTCTTCAAGGGGCCTCACGGTGGCGCAGTGGGTAGCACGTTCGCCTCACAGCAAGAAGGTCGCTGGTTTGAGCCTCGGCTGGGTCAGTTGACGTTTGTGTGTGGAGTTTGCATGTTCTCCCCGTGTTGGCGTGGGTTTCCTCCGGGTGCTCCGGTTTCCCCCACAAGTCCAAAGACATGCGGTATAGGTGAATTGGGTAAGCTAAATTGTTCATAGTGTATGACTGTGAATGGGTGTGTATGGATGTTTCCCAGAGATGGGTTGCAGCTGGAAGGGCATCCGCTGCGTAAAACATATGCTGGATAAGTTGGCGGTTTATTCCGCTGTGGCGACCCCAGATTAATAAAGGGACTAAGCCGAAATGAAAATGAATGAATGAATGAATGAATGTTTTCTTCAAATAAATGCAGCCCTGGTGAGAGGAAAATATGATCTCAATGATCCTAAAATTATGACCCATGTACATATTGCTCTTCTGGTTTTGATGGGTATTGCACTCATTTGTGAAATGATTTGGAAAACGCATCTTGCTGAATCAATGAATAAATGTATAGTGAAATGTAACCAAATAAAAAATAAATGAAGGGGAGCGTTAACTGCTACTCACAGTGACCACTAGGTGCAGAATTGTGTGCAAACCAGCAAAACGACTTGGCAGCATTTTGCTGGGATAATTTGGACATCAAGCTGCAAGCATAGTTAAGCAACAAGGTCAGCATGACAGGTTACGCTGCCTCACAAGTGTGGGAAAAGCATGGCACTCGGCCGTCGGCCTTGATTACTCACTACTTCAGAGGGAGCCAGGTCCAGTTTCTCCACAAGCCTGGTTAAAGAGAGGCCGGAGTCATCAGTCTGTCACTGCCGGTTTCCAGTCACGCAGACAGGCAAACAATGAGGAGGAAGTCATGAAATCAACCACAGCCTCTGGCTTCTGTTGTGTCTGGGAAAAGACCTCAGCTCCCACACAAGGACCTGTGAAGTGGACAAAAGAGAGAAGGTCAAAGATCATTCCGGTAACAACAAGATTCTAGCCTGCAAACTCTGTCCAACTGTTATTTTAGGCTATCAGGGCCGCATTCCTTCCGAGCTCTTGGCTTTTAAACACTAAGAAAATTGGTCAGAAGGCAAGATGGAGAGAAATAGCTTTGTGTTTCTGAACAGGCTAAACTTTTTTGGTGGTGTTTACTAAAACAAAACAAAAAAAACATGTATTTTTATTGTTCATACTGTTCATTATACTAGGTTAAGTAAATAATACCTCTTACATAAAAAACATGGGTGCTTCAAATGTGTAAATTACATTTAAAAAAAAAAAGATTATGTGAACCTACATACACAATCACACTAAAAACACTAGCAACTACTGCTGTGCGATATGACAAATATATCTTATAATGATATAATGAGTCTTTAGCCGTGCCGGCGTGACGTCAATACTGAACTCAAGCCCTGCCCATGCGCGTGCAAAACCTGGGAAAATCGAAACCTCCGGCCTCGCCCACAAACACTGTAGCAGATCCCGGTTGAATCAAGAAGTGTGAGGAATAGTTAGTGTTATTTTCCCTAACCAAACATGTAAAGAGGCTGTGAAGAGTCAGTAGTTGAAGTTTATTTTTGCAAAAATACCTCAGCATTATAGCCCCAGCCTTGTGCTGTGTTCCGTCATTTGTCTGATGAGTGTTTCAGCAATCTAGAAGCTTACAATGGGGGATTCTTCGGCCATTTGTTAAAGGAAGGATCAGAAAAGACTCTTGACGTATGGGATTTTGTCAGAGCCTGACAGGAACTTTACAGTATACAGTTCATGGACCAAT
>CAIGQW010002378.1:1650395-1669662 GCA_903798125.1 Danio choprae
ACACACACACACACACACACACACACACACACACACACACACACAAGTGAGTGAACAGTGAAGCCAATCTCCAACTGTCACAGGACATTGACCTTCATCCTCAAGTGAAATATACAGTGATTGCTTTCACAGATGTGTTCTGTACAAACAAAACCTAAAGAAAGTTTCAGCAGCTCTTTCTCCTTCTGTTTATCTATAATTCGCACCTTCTCACATCTAATATTTTAGATGTAGTAGTCTGCAAGTAGACTGCAATAAAATGCATGTCTTATTTCTTAAAATATAAAATAAAATAAATATTGAATAACTTAAAATAAAAAAATTTAATTAATATAAATTGATTACCTTAAAATGTAGTATTATTATAAAACATCTATTAAAAAAATAACTATTATATTATTAAAATTAAAATAAAACAGGAGTATAAATAATTTTGCAACTTCTAATGTAAAATAGTCAAATAAATTTACATTAGAAGGCCAATGAATAAAATAAAAATGACTATATTAAAACACAATTATACATCAATCTTAAATAATTAGCAGACGGACGGTCAATTATTAAAATAAAGCAAACTATGACAAATCAAGAAACTGAAACAGCAAGAAAATGCAATCAAAAACAACAATATAGAAAACTAAATAAAATTAAACTTGAGCAGGATAATAATTCATTAACACAGATTATTAGATAACTTGGAGCACTAACTTTAAACAAACAGTAAGTACAGTAATTCAAGCTGAAATAATTGCAGAAAATAACAAAGCAGTAGAAGAAGTGTGAAGTCTGTGAACCCACAAGCTACAAAACAGCCAAAGCATAAAACCATAGAAATGTATCTCATTCAGCTCAAATTGCATTTTTCCACAGCAGTCGACTAATAAGGAAAAAAGAAATAAGAGGGCAACGAACTGAAGAAAACAGAAGTAATATATAGGTGTCAGGGTGTGAGAGAGGATGGAAAGCAATGGAAAACAGGCGAGAAGACGAGGAGGATAGAGGTTATACTGGGTGGAACGAGGAAGCTTGGATGTTGCTTGGTGTGCCAATCTCAACCATAAAGGGATTTTGTGATGAGAAAGCAGGAGAGGAGAAGACACTTCACAGTACAGTACAGAAACATCTGTGTTGCATTTGCATTGAGCTGTGAATCGAGCACCAGGTTCATGTGTCCTTATGTGCTGGAGAACAATTCACAAGCCAGTCTCTGCACTTTCATTACGCTATAATCAGGCCCTGCATGAGAATCCACCATTTAATAGAGCAATATGCTTACAAAAGTATGTCATTTCAATGGAAAATATAAAAAACTATGATCACAATATGGTACGGTTATTAGATTAATTAAATACACATATGCACTGCCGGTTACAGAATGAAGTTGGACACACCTAAGATCATAAACTGCATGTAAATGAACAATTCTCAGTTTTTGCGAAAAATGCTGTTGTTTTAACTACAATAAAATTGCCAATAATGTCTAGCTTTTGTGCACATAGCAAACAGATGAGAAAGACCTGCTTGTATTATACGTTTGTAATTGCCCTACATTTGTATTCGCAATAATCTTAAATGTAATCATGTATTAAATTAACTGTCATTATACATCCGGGCCCAGTTTGACTCTAAAGAGATGCATAATTTCGAATTAATGCCGTTTTAAGGGTTCTAAAGAGTACTTTACGAGATATATTCTTTCTTAAGATATATTATGATTTTAATACATTGTATACATTTTTGTGTATGACTTTCTACCTTAGACTAACCTATGACTAAAATTCTAACAGTTTTTTTTTGTTTTGTTTTTTCAAAATTTTGAATTTGGTTTGAATTTGGATTTGAACTTGAAATGTTTTTTTATAACTATATATATGTGTTTATGTATGTATGTATGTGTATATCCATGTTTATTTTTTATATTTATAGTCATTTTCTGTTTGTTTTTAACTTGTGTATTTTTCTTATTTACCTATTTGTTGGTTATTTTGAGTGATCATTGTTTGCAGGTGTGATGTCTAGAGTTCGACTATATCTAGGGTTCTCTTGTATTTGACCTGGTCAACAGCTTGTAGGTCGAAACGTTGTCCAATTAAATTGTCTTTTAAGAGCTGATTCTTTTTATTTTTTCAATATTTTCAAAAAAAAAAGGATTTCAATTCATCCAATATTATAATTCTTGTCAAAACTTGTTCTTATCGATACTGTCCTCGAAACTGTTCTCTATAATTTATTGCAAAAAGACAAAAAATATGTTGAAAATTTAAAGTTCTTGTATTACTGTTGAGCGTTACAGCATGAGTTGGATGACATGTTTTGCTTGATTATAATACTAATGTTGCCACCTCTGTTCACTATTACACTACAGTATATGTAGCATTTTACACAGGTGTTGCTTAGCTTATAAAAGCCCACACTTTTGACCTGGCCACGTGATGACATGGTCAATCTTGCAGGATCACATAAAATACACAAGCAGATGTGCTGAAGCAGATCAGAAATAAACTTTGCAGGACAGTGGGCCGAGTTCAAGACCTCTGAAACAGTGTTGAGCATACATTGAAATGTTATTTCTACTTCGTTCAAATTGGATGCCAGAAAGCACCCTTGGGCATATAATCTCCACATATATATGTTACTGAAGAAAACATGTTATCACTGTGGGACAGCAAAGAGGATAAATATGATTAATAATTGAATAATTCATAATTGAATTGCATAAACACAATAAAAAAAGAATATGGCAAAATATGGACTATCTGTGTTCTTCAAGCCATCCTGGGTATTTTATGAGCTTAAAGTACATGTATAAGGCAATGCTGATTGACCTATATCACTTTTGAATATTCAATACAATAAAATAGTATAATTTCTTCTTCATTCTGTGATATTAAATCATATCTGGTCACAAAAATGAGTCATTTCAAACACTCGACTGATGTTATGAAGTGAATTTAGAGAGAAATCATGTCATCAAATCTCTCTGCAAACAGGCTCAAACACGCAACACTATCACACATGTACTACTGTATAATTATTCATTGCACAGACCAAATATAGGTTTTATCACTACTATTACCATAAGTTACTTTTTGCTTTTATCATGGGGAGAATTTTTAACGATATCTTGCAAACGGTAATAAATCCCCCATCCCTAGTTCTCAGTACCCATCCATTAAAGTAGTAACAATAAGTATAACAAAACAATAAATTTTTCCATTAATTACTTTTTGTTTGTGATACATGTCATAATGTCCAATTTTTCCAGCATCATCAAGCTCTATTTTAAACCTAGATGTGCTCTTCATTCCCTCGAAACGCCCAAGAGTGTATAATCAGTACAATCCAACATCAAAAATCCACATATAAACCAAACTCCACCAGAACAAAGCACCGACACGCATTCGTGACGCAAAAGCCTCCCTTCAGCAAATGTGTGCATTCAAACCGCACATAAACATGACACACATACACCAGTTGCTCGCGGCCATAAAACGACAGCACGTCACATGAGAGCGCAGCGAAACTTCTGAAGTGGGCAGAGCCTGTGGAGCATCCCTACAGTTCAGCACCGTCAGCAAATTCGCACTCTGTTTCAGGACAGTAAAACATCAGGCTTTCTTGGCTGCGTGTAGAGAGATAGACGGGGCGAGAGTAAATCAAAGCATATGCTGACAGAAACTCAGTCTAATTTCAAAGGCCTCTACCAAGATCTTGACAAGGCCCTAAGATACCAAACTATTAAAAACATAAGGGGGTGCCAAAACAACCGCTGTGATGCTGGGAGGAAAATTAATGCTGCGGATGATGCCTGATGTCACGACGCAGCCGGAGCGCTTTTGCTGGGAAAAACCTCTGAAAATTAATTTCAGAAATAAAGACCCTTGTGCTGAACACATGCATAACTACACTGGAAACCATAGGGGAGGTGAAGCCGTTAACAGACACTGAACGGTTTTTCGGTTCATCTCCTTCATCCTAAAGTACGTCTGCGTGCTAGAAGGTGTCTATTTACCTTTCCACTAAGGAGACAGAAGTGGGCTCGCGAGTTCAAGACAATAGAGCTGCCAGAACCAGCGTTCGGCTCCTCTTGCACTACCTCTCACACACTATGATTTATGGGTAGTAATTACTCCACTGCCGGTGACATCATCTCACCACGCTTCCTGCACAAAAGTGACTAATTAGCTGTGCTGTCTTCTGATGCTTGCAATGTCTTTTTTTCTCCCAATTTTTTTTTTTATTTTTTGTATGGAAGACAAGGCATGTCAAAACAAGACATTTCAACATCCCAAGGCAACACAGCTTTCTCTGTAGCAACCTTTCTGAGCAGGCATACATTAATACAGCCTGTCTCTCTCTCTCTCTCTCTCTCACGCACAAACACAAACACATTGTCACGCAGAAACTGAACCACAGAAGATGACTTTGAAACAGTTTGCTTAGAGGACAGATTAAGTGCACGTTTGATGGGTTTGCTGTTGATCCCTTGGTCAGTTTCAAATAAAGACAAAAAGATGTATTGGAATTTTAAATATATTTATATTTATTAGCACCTGTAGGTTCTTTAACATAAATGGAAACTTTGTGCTGCACTGTTTGTAATGGTGGACAGTTACTGATTACTTGTAGATTACAAATTTGGATTCCAAACGTGGGTTACGTACATAAAAATAGATTATTTTTACATGTTTGTAAATAGATTACAATTACTTTGTACTGATTGCACGATTGCATGTTTACACAATGACAGTCAATTAATTTTCTTTTGCTCTTTTTTAATTTATATTGTCCTTTTTAAATAACATTTCATAATATTTATTATACATTGTGAATGTAATGTACTCTTTTTGACAGTTGGGCCACTTTATGTACTTGAAGCACCCCTGAGATTTTACAGGCAAGAAAGGTCAGGGGTAATCTAAAAGTAGTCAGAGTACACTACCTAAAAATGTATCTGGTTTTTGTCACAACTTACGTCATGTAATTTGTAATCAATAACAAATACCATTTCAGTAATAGCGTCTAGTAAGTGTTCAAGTTTTGTGCATTCACTCCAAAAAAAAATTCTAAATGGTGTTTTCACAGTGTGCCATAGAGGAGCCATTTTGGATTCTCAAAAATAATCGTTCAGTTAAGATTTTGTAAAAAAAAAAAAATAAATAAATAAAAGCTACATTTTTCATATTAAGGACGTAAAGAACCTTTTTCCTCTATAAAGTACTCTTTGTGAAATTGAAAGTGTCCACGGATGTTCACGGAACTTTTAACCTTTATCTTTAAGTTATACATACCAAATTCTTGCTAACATGCTCAACAGCACTGACAAGCAAAACAGAAGAAAAACTGAGCTTTTCAATACACAAACCACCAACGTTTATCACAATCAATCCTAGTAACACTAACTGAAACCATGGCGTTTGGGATACTCATATTAAATATACTTAAATATTTTAGTTGAATCAAACTAACCTTTCTAGTCATCTCAACTTACATCGATCAAACTGACTAAAAATATTAAGTTTAACTTTTTGTAAAACTCAAATGTAGTCGAAGCCTGGTTCATTTAAAATAAAAATAAGTTAAAGCAACATAAAAATACTTGTTGTCTAAACTTTTTCCATTACATTTTTTTAGAGTGTTATAATTAATCTAACAATATATTATAACACGCATTGTAACAATTATCATTAATGTATCGTTATTGCATGTATTAAAGGAGTAATTAATTGTAATTACAGTATTGGTAAACCATCAATAAGTAACTTATAGTCTTATTAATACTGCATTTTCTTTGGTATTTTGGGAAGAGTACAATACAGGACAAATGTTAATGTATATACTAATATGAAAAAAAAAACAATGAATAATACATTTGTTACAGTATTTAATCATTTTTGCTAACATTAGTGAATTAAATATTGCTTATTGTTTACTGTGATTGTATTAAAATTAATGTCAACAAGCACATTTTTGGATTTTAATAATGCATTAGTAAATGTTGAACTATGATTAATAAATGATATACAAGCATTATTCATTGGTATTTAGCAACCTGCTAAAATTATATATTTATTTTTCAAAAATGGTCAGATGTTTATTTTATTTCTCGTAACATGATTTTAGTTTCTTTTAATAACTAAATGTCTTCAGTCTACTGTTTTTCACCAATTACACAGAAACATGTGGTTATCTTTTTTTGTTTACTTTTTTATTTCTTTCCTTTTTTAAGTAAAAATCTGTACAGTTTAAACAACTGAAATGAATTCACTATCACAGTGATGCCCCAACTCAATCTTATCTCATTGCTACTGTCAACTCAAAACAAAATATGTAATGACATTAATACAAGTCAAAATACCAAAAAAGAAAGAAAAAGACAAAAAGTTAAGCATTATAATATTTTTTGTTGGAATGGCAACTGAACATTTTAAAGTGTGGGATCAAGTGTTCAAATGCTTTTTTTCTTCTGGATTACATGAGTACTCTTTGTATTGCTGCTTGTGTTGCATCCATAGGCCTCAGTCAAGTCAATTTCAAAACAGCTATCCATTTTAAACTTTGTGAGTGGATAAACAAGAAACAAAATCTCTATCTGTAATAATAAACATAAAGTGTAACCTAACCTATAGCTTGTAGGACTTTAAATGTAACAAAAGCACCAGTAGCTATAATCACAGAGTACAACCAATGACCTCAATATGACCTAATGTAAGTGAAATACCTATTGCAGCAAAGCAATTGCAAAAAAATCCATTTAATAATAAATAGTGGATCCGCTCTAAAATTAAACTGGCTTTTGCATCTGGCATCCCATTGTTACATTTATTGAAACAATATTTAGATGATCTGTCTTTATTAAACTATTATTTGTCTAAACAATAACATTTAAACATCTTTTTCATTGTAAAGTTAAATACACATCACAATATACTCGTTTATATACTATTTTAACTCTCATATAATAAAATGTATGCTCTTTTTCAGAACTGCAACACAAAATAATTGGAAAACAATCGAACTACCTGTTGCTAACCTTCATCAATAAATGTTGATGATGGACAAACTTACCACATGAAATAAAAATAGTATAAAAATTTATAGTAAACATTAGAGTGTTTTTAACCATACTAATAACGTGTATTATACTGTATATATTATAATATTTACAGCATTTTGTATTATTAACTATAATAACATAATACTATAATAAATACTATAGTATAAATCAATCTTTACTACATTAAACAGTGGTGTATAGTATAATATTAATACAATACTGCTGTATTACCACAGCAATAGAATTACCAGGACATATTATTTAAGTAGCCTACTATAGCATGGTTCAAAAACACTATATTATTTACTATAAATTACTGTAGTATTGTTTTCATGTGTGTTGTAATCTATATTAAACATACTGTACATTAAAATACATTTTAAAGCAGGTGGACCATAAACGTGACTTCTTTCTTTGTTGATTAATTCCTCTTGTAAATTGTGCTGAGCAGATAAAATCCCCAAAACTGTTTCCAACCAGGTCAAGTTTATGAAAAGTCATCCAGAATTAAGATTCCATTCAGTAATCGAGTTACATCCCAATGTCTTTTGGCCAAGTGAAGTTTAGAAGCAGTCAGTTCATTACATGATGAACAAAGGAATACTCCACTCCCCCTTTGTGCTCAACTTTGAGAGCAGGCGCACTAAAACTACCGCGAAAATATCCCAAAACCATTTACCTACGTCAAGACGTCGTCCTCGGAGAGTTTTGTCTAACACGTGTGAAAGTCCACCGAGAAGCGATCCCGTTTTGTCGTTATAATCCATTTGCGCAAAACTTTCCGCGTTCGGATGTTTGGTTGTATTGATGATGCGCTTTGTCTACACGTGCTTAGACAGCTCGTTTGACCACGCCCCTTTCACGCATGACCCCACCCCTTGTCCGATATCATGCACTTTGCAGAATGACACCAACAAACTTTTGTGAAGAAACTTATTCAAGGTAAGCAAATAAATTAATGAATAAATTAGTTAATGTTATCCCCATACTTCCAAAGTTGATAAATTATATAAATAATTGCAAATATATATATATATTTTTTACTTTTCTAAAATGTAATGTTTGAATATGTAAATAAGTTATTATATAATTAAATTTGTGCTAATTTTCATAAATTTGTTGTCCAAAACCCTGAACATTGGATGAAGTCAGGTTCAAGATTCAATTCGATTCAAGATATTTATTTATTTATTTATTTATTTATTTATTTATTTATTTATTTATTTATTTATTTATTTATTTATTTATTCATTCATTCATTCATTTAATTATTTAAACCTTTTTATTTTGTTAGCATTTGTTAGCTTACATATTACACTAAGGAGAGTTTGGGTACATCTATCCCTCCATAAAACAGAAAATACAGCAAAATGTCCAAAAAAAGTGCATAAAAAATATCCTGTAGGCAACGCGGTGGCGCAGTGGGTAGCGCTGTTGCCTCACAGCAAAAAGGTCGCTGGTTCGAGCCTCAGCTGGGTCAGTTGGCATTTCTGTGTGAAGTTTGCATGTTCTCCCCGTGTTGGCGTGGGTTTCCTCTGGGTGCTCTGGTTTGCCCCAGAAGTCCAAAGACATGCGCTATAGGTGAATTGGGTAAGCTAAATTGTCCATAGTGTGTGTGTGTGTGTGTGTGTGTGTGTGTGTGTGTGTGTGTAATTGAGAGTGTATGAGTGTTTCCCAGTGATGGGTTGCAGCTGGAAGGGCATCCGCTGCGTAAAACATATGCTGGATAAGTTGGCGGTTCATTCCGCTGTGGCGACCCCTGATTAATAAAGGAACTAAGCCGAAAAGAAAATGAATGAATGAATAAAAACATCCCTCTGTATTAGACCTTCAGAATACAGATATCAGAATAAGTAACAGTGAAGTTTGGTGTATGTTAATTTTGCTGTAGTGAAGATTTATGCAGAAGAAAAAAAAATATTTTGAGAAAACTGCCTTTAATATTATGTATTATAATTAAAATATACAAAAACAAATTGACAAAAAAGGAATGCTGGATGCTTTCTGAAAAGCAAAAAAACTCAACATTTCTAAGATAACAGATGCATTAAAAATAAGTTTTTGCATGTTTTAGCGTTGAATAAATCACCTATAAATCAATTCTTAAAATGATATTCATAAATGAGAAATATGTTGATTCACCTTCTGCAGCTGTTTATTGCTTCCACTGAAATGTTGATTGTCTGGTTTTTCAGTAAATTGCTTGAGGTTGGTTCATATATAAATTTACTTTTATGGCAGCTTATTAGGCTGTATTGGTGACATAGTGGCAAGCATAGTATGTGGATAAGTGTAAATATTTCTAAGTGTTTCTAATCTCCCTAAGTGCATGGATTCAAACCATCTGTGCTGCCTTCTGTTAGTGCTGAATAGTTCTTCAGCATGTTGATCTTGTTAATTAATTTTTATTAAACACTAAAAATAAAGAGGCAGTTTGCAATATATATATATATATATATATATATATATAGTGCTCAGCATATATAAGTACACCCCTCACAAATCTATCTTTTAAATTCATATTTTTAATAAGAAGCTATACAATATTATATTTGTGCATATACATTAGATTAGTCAGTACTGAAGCCAAATCTGGAGCTTATCTAAGAAAATAACTTAGGATAACGGTCCAAAAACTAGTACAACGAAATTTATGTTATAGAAAAATATTAAATACAAATTTTCAAAATCCAGAGGCAAAAAAAATGAAAAATTTTGTTGAAATTTTGTAGGTTGTAATTTGTTTTTGCAAAATTTTGCTTGAACTTAATTGTATTATCTTTCAATTTCTAAATATGTTTGGAGACTAAAATATTATTTTAATAAATATATCTGTTTAATAAATTTGTTTTGTTTAAATGCACCAAAATACATTGCCTATATTCACTGAGAAATGGATAAAAATATTCATTTTAAAATGGGGTGTACTCAAATATGCTGAGCACTGTATGTATGTATATATATATATATATATATATATATATATATATATATATATATATTAATAAGGAAGTTTTTTGAAAAAACATTTTTCAACACATTTAATACACTTGATAGTTTTAATAAGCATTAACTTCTAATTACTGATTTCTTTTATCTTTGCCATGATGACAGTAAGTTATATTTTTACTAGATATTTTTCAAGATACTAGTTTTCAGCTTAAAGTACAAATTAAAGTCTTAACTAGGTTAATTTGGTTAATTAGGCAAGTTAGGGTAATTAGGCAAGTCACTGTGGTTTGTTCTGTAGCCAATCGAAAACTAATATTGCTTAAGGGAGCTAATAATATTGACCTTAAAATGTTTTTAAAAAAAATTTAACTTTGCTTTTATTTTAGCCGAAATAAAACAAATAAGACTTTCTCCAGAAAAAAAAAATATAGGAAATACTGTGAAAAAGTTCTTGCTCTGTTAAACATATAAAATATATATATAAAGAAATTTACAGGAGAACTAATAATTTTGACTTTAACTTCAAAAAATATTTACACTATAGTTGAGGGCAAATGTAAAATATTTGTGAATTTGTGAATTTTAAGAATTTTAAAATATTTTTCAAGTGATATTTAATGAAGCAAGGAAATTTTTAGGAGTATTTCCAATAATATACTTTCTTCTAGAGAGAGTCGTAATTTTTTTATTTTGGCTGGAATAAAAGCATTTTTTTGTAATTTTTAAAACCATTTTAAGGTAAATGTTATTAGCCCAATATTATATATTTTCAATTGGCTACAGATCAAATTGTTATGCAAGACTTGCCTAATTACCCTAACTTATATTTAACCTAATTAACTGGTAATTAATACTCAATGGAATTGCATGATTCTATTAGGCATTTCTCTCAAAAAATGCCTAATTTCTTTTGGCATTCCCAAAGTCTTAGTGACAACATGTTTACATTATGTATTTTATTTTTAAAAAAGTTGTGGCCCCATTTATTTACAAAATGTGATTCTATATAATTGTCGCATAATGCAATGGCCAAATAATACAAAATGCTCAGAATGCACTTTTAGCTTTTTAAGTATAACAAATAAAAAAACACTTGAAAATTCTCAGCTTTAATAGATTTATAGTTTTTATGATTTATAGTTACGTGTCTGAGTAGAATGTCATTTATGTTTTATTCTGTTATATTCCAAATATAATATTAAAAATGTTGAAGTTGAGAGGTTTTTTAAAATATTAAATAACAAAAAAGGCATGACATTTTAACCATTTTATATACGTTTGGAGTATAAATTACAGCATTTGAAGATTCTTGGTTGATATTTGGAAGACATATTATAAGCATTTATACCACAAAAAAAATAAACATTTTTCTCAAACCCATAATTATTAGCCTCCCTGTATATTATTTCCCCCAATTTCCGTTGAACAGAAATAAGATTTTTTTAACACATTTCTAAACATAATAATTTTAATAATTAATTTCTAATAACTGATTTATTTTATCTTTGCACTGATGACAGTACATAATATTTTACCAGATATTTTTCAAGATACTAGTATTCAGCTTAAAGTGACATTTAAAGGCTTAACTAGGTTAATTAGGCAAGTTAGGGTAATTAGGCAGTCAAAAAAATTAAATGCTTAAGGGGCTAATAATATTGACCTTAAAATGGTTTTTAAAAAAGCCGAAATAAAACTAATAAGACTTTATCTAGAAGAAAAAATATTATAGGAAATACTGTGAAAATTGTCTTGGTAACAATGTATTTTGTATTTTGTAATCATGTATTTTGACATGTGTAATGTACTTAATTGTTATCAGTACTATATATATATATATATATATATAGGGGCCTCACAGTGGCGCAGTGGGTAGCACGTTCGCCTCACAGCAAGAAGGTCGCTGGTTCGAGCCTCAGCTGGGTCAGTTGGCGTTTCTGTGTGGAGTTTGCATGTTCTCCCCATGTTCGCGTGGGTTTCCTCCGGGTGCTCCGGTTTCCACCACAAGTCCAAAGACATGCAGTATAGGTGAATTGGGTAAGCTAAATTGTCCGTAGTGTATGAGTGTGAATGGGGGTGTATGGATGTTTCCCAGAGATGGGTTGCAGCTGGAAGGGCATCCGCTGCGTAAAACATATGCTGGATAAGTTGGCGGTTCATTCCGCTGTGGCGACCCCAGATTAATAAAGGGACTAAGCCGAAATGAAAATGAATGAATATATATAGTACTGATAACAAACAAGTACATTACAAGCAACACAGATACATGAGCTTGTTGCAACCATCACCCCTTCACAATCCATCATCCAAGTGTGCTTGACAGCCTGATGCATTCATATCTCAACTTTGCACAACTGTGGTATTCAAACAGCTTCCTGTCTCTTTTCTCATTTGGGGGATGTAAACAGATTAACACAAAATCTTTCGAGGGCCCCCCCTCCCCGCTCCCGACACAAACCAGTGCACCCAGAAGGAATTAATTGGTTTCAGCAGTCATCCCTGCTGAACAATCCACTTGAGCGCCCCCAATGTAGCCTCCCGGCAGAGACATCTCATCTGTCTCGCACTCCTCCCCCACAGAGCCCATGTCTAGACCCTCGTGCTGCAGTGTGCATCCATGCTCACACTTGACTAGGGCATTAGGTTCACACCCTGCGCTATCAGCCGGGATGATGCTAGATAATGACTCAGGCCCGAGTTGCTGGAACACTCAGCTCTTGAGACACTGACAAACCATCTGATCTATTTTTCTCTCATGTAAACATGTCGTATTGCGGCCGTGTAATGTGATTATTGTGTGTCTGTAACGTCTGGATTGTCACGTAGCCATTCGCCTGTGTCTTATTGGGGACACGAACACTGCATGTGGAGCGATGGATGGATGGATGTTTACTTAAAGGCTGAAGGAGTGTTTTAATGTCATTATGGGATATTTCCTCGTTGCTCTGTTTGCATTAGACCTGCTGGTCAATGTTTTGGTGCTACTGTGTGTGTGTGTGTGTGTCTATTATGAACTAAACAAAGCAGTGATGCAGAAGAGTGAAGTTAATAATTATCTGTGTTCATATTGTGGCTTTGAGCTCAATATTGAAGACCAGAGTGTTTTTAAAGCATCCGATTTCTTGAGCACATGTTACATTTCAGAAACAAACAAGGATTTGTTTACTGCTGTGTCATGATAATTTTGTAAAGCTACTTGAGCAGCCCCTTGGTTGTAGTGAGGTGCTATATAAAGCAAGTTGATGTACTGATTGAGAAGATAAAACACATTAACTTTCAGGATCATGTTATGGTCTCTATTAAAAAAAACAAAGGTTTCATAAAGGGTTTTCACATTGATATCACATTATGTCCCCTCAAAGACTTGATCAGTAAACCGTTCTTTAGAAACAGAATCATGTTTTTAGTATGACTAATTGTTTTGTTCGGTATGGATGTTAAATGTTCTTCCAAACCCTTTATTGTATACAGTGAACGTTTCTGGGGTTGTTTTGCTTTGAGTTAGAGTGTGAAACCATTTTTTTTTCTTTCAGTGTTGGTGTAGTGAGGCAATACTGCTGTCAAAAGTAAAGCATTGTAGTGCAGGATGATTCTTTAGTTTTAGGAAGTGTTTAACTGTGAAGAGAAATAGTCTTGCAACTTGACGTTCAGTTCCAGCTGATTTTATTTCCTTCTTGGAAAAAGACAAAGTTCTGTACAGAGGTCTGACAGGCAGTGACTTGACACAATTGGCTGGCTTTTTGAGTTCACTACTCAAATGTTGAGATATGGTATGGCAAGACAAAACAATATTGTACACAGCATATTGCACAAAATGAAACAATAAAACATATCTATATATTCCAAAAGTCATGAACAACACTCTTAAACATAGGGATGTATAAAGATATATGTTCTCGCTCCTGTCATGATATATCATTGTCAGACATAAACACGCAATCTTTTACTTATTTTACAGTCATTGTACATAGAAATCTTCATGTTGATCCTCTGCCTTAAACACAACTGCTCTACATAAACCTGAATTGAGAAATACAAAATGCTATTCGCCATGCCATAATATACTAAAACAATTAGCTACATTTAGCCAACAAGTAGAAAAGATTAAATATCCTTGTACAATTATGGAGTGAAGATGTACTTCATTGTTCATGAATTATAGGCATTTCGACCGTATCTGTAATTCCATCCAGTGGTTCAAACCGAAACGTGTCACTAGAAAAAGCACAAAGAAGTCGGTATTCAAAAGGTACAGTATCCCCAATAAGGACGCGATAAATCGCAGCCGTCGCTGCAGCTACATAAAACCTCACTCAGCGCGCGCATCGTAGGCTAATGACGATTGGTCGTTGAAATGCAGATACTGTCTCTTTAAGAAGCCTGTGGATTGACACTGTAAACATGTTTAGGGGGCAGATTTTGGAGACAACCCAACCCCCTGCTTTTAAAAATCGGAAATCCAAACAGCGATATTCACCGATTGACACCCCCTCGATAGATTTTGTACAAAAATACACTCAGAAAATAATGAAACATTTAATCTCCGTTCCATGTGAGAGGTCATCAATTAAATAATACGAAACAAGTCTAGCCCTTCCGCGAGACAGACGGACATGTGCATGTGTAGCCTATACACACAAGAGACTGACTAGAACACAACGGACCGAGGGGAGTAGAGGAGCAATGTTTGGCCATTATAAATACATCGAGAGTATAAAAATGCCAGCGCTGAAAAGTTACTCGAGGATGAAAAAGTAAAAAGCAGACAGAAAGAGAGAGAGAGAGAGAGAACGCTCCTCTGATGAATTTTGGTCCTGATTTGTAGTGTAAAAGAGTCGAATCATCTGAGTTGCGTCTGAATCCTGATGTCATGACGACAGAAAAGCTGGTGATTGTGTTTGTTTTTGCGTCTGCCATTCGGTTTCAAAGAATCAACATCAGTTACGCTTCTCAACAGCCTTTCGTAGTTAAATCGTAATGAAAGCATGCGACTCTGGTCTAACAAACGATTCTGGTAAACAATCTCAAGCGCGAGCAAATGAATCGCTCGCATGCTCTCCACTCAGTACCTCCAGCACAACAAGCATTCGACCAGACTTTTTTTCTCTTTAAAAACGTCCCTTTTTTAAAGTCGAAGAGGGCGCACAACGTCAACTCGCCACCGCGCAATGCCTTCCTCTGCGTCCAAAGCGCGCCTCCTTCCAGCACCAAACGAGCAAGCTAAGCACTTTCATCTGCACTCTTGTCAGTGGATAATGAGAACCCACAGTATCTGATGCATGATAAACACGAGGAATCATGTCGTTGACTCGTCGTCTGACTCGTCTCGGAGGATTTTGCAGCCCTCCAGTCATTTTGTTTAGTTTTTTTTCAAAGTTGTCCTTTCAAAACTAGCGCTCAATAAGTGAACACCAAGTTGGATATCGTGGATTCGAGCCAGTCCCCTGATATCATCAACTCGCTCACCTCTGGTGTGCAGTAGTCGGGGAACTCAAAGTGCGAGCCGGAGCCCGACTCGAAGTTGAACTCCAAATCTCTGTCCAAAGGCGCTGTGCCAAAGGTGCTGAAGCTGTCAAAGCCAGGACTGGGGTCCGCCAGCTCGTCCTCGAACTCCTCATCCGAGGAGGACGATTGCGAGGAGTACGAGTGCGAGGCGGAGGGCGTCGGAGACGGCGCGCGGGTGAACTTAAAGCGCGCGTCGGGCTCCGCGTCTTCCTTTCCGCTCGCGAGCCCGTCCTGGTACAGGCTCAGCGAGTCGCTGGATTCCGCCGAGCTGCTCAGGGTGGGACTGGCCGGCACCGCCACAGAGGGCGGGCTGCTGTCTGTGCTGCATCCCCCATACACATGCCCGCGCTTTGCTGGTTTCTCTGGTATTTGTTTGGCGGCGGACACGGACCTGGATTTGTAGAGAGCGTGGTGGTCTGCAGGGACGGAGTGGGAGGTCAGCTCGAGCGTTGTGGACTTTCTGTGCGTCCTGCTGAGAGTTTTCGAGCTCTTTTTGGATGCAGACTTGGCGCCGGGGCTGGCGCTCACGCGCTCCCCCTTCTCTCCAGTCTTTCCGCTGGATGACTTCACCTTCTTCCGAGGTCGATATTTGTAGTCTGGATAGTCTGCCATGTGCTTGAGTCGCAGGCGCTCGGCCTCGCGGATAAAGGGGATCTTGTCGCTGTCTTTCAAAAGTTTCCAGCGCTTGCCGAGTCTCTTGGAGATCTCAGCGTTGTGCATGTCCGGCGACTGCTCCATAATCTTGCGCCTCTCTATCTGCGACCAGACCATGAATGCGTTCATCGGCCTCTTGATGTGTCCCGATGGGGTTTTGCACCAGGCGATGTCCATTTTATCCCCCGCTGAATGTGGGGAGCCTGGAGTCGGAGAGGCGTCCATGTCTAGGTCCATCTCCCCAGAATCAATGGAATCGCCGGGGAGCACGTCGCTGCTGCTGGTGTGCGTCTGCTCCACCATAGCGAGGTCTGTGCCCATGCACTACAACAGTCTCAACTTTTAATTGCGCACAAAAATCCTACACGTGCTGCAGCTCGAGACGCTTTGAAAGCGCTAAGTGTCTTTGTTTTTCACTCTTGTATGAAATATGCTTTGGTCAATGTGGAAACAAAGTTGCTGCTTCTGCTGTCTCTTGGTTCAGCACGCCATCCGCAAAGCGCATATCCCAGTCAGGAGCTCTGTCAAGTCCCGGCAATCTCGTTAAAATCAACAGTCTGTCGTTCAACTGCCGGTTCGACTGAAAACGAACCCAGAGTGCGCTCTGGACGCAAAGTATCTGAAGCCGTTTAATGGAAACGGACAAGTGTCTTCAGCATAGTTTGTCGTATGACCATGCGGTAGGTTTAGACGACTGCACTTTTTCATGCTCTGAGCTTCCGATCACCCTTCACAACTTTCAATACTTCTGCTAAACCGCCTCACAAGGATTTATTCTCTTCCGAAGGTATAAAGGAAAGAGAATCCAGCCAATCAGCTGCTGTCACTAGCCTATCCTCAGCCAAAGCCGCGCCCCGTCGCTTTCCATTGGCTGAATATAGTATCTAATAATAATCGGCGCGTGCAATGAGAAGCTTTCTGTCTGACCTCATTCCATCTACACTGCAAACTTAGTTTTAAAGGCACATTATGCGGCCCCCCTTTCCTAGATCGCACGCTGAATTTGGCAAGGGTGTCTAAGTTAGGATAAGCAATTCTGATGTTTGATTGTGAGTGATTAAAACAGTGTTATTAAACCAAGCTTTTCACAATCATGTCTCACTAGCTCACTAGTCTCACTGCTGATGCAACAAAAATCACAGAGCGGTTTAAAATATTAGGCATTCACAATATTACATTGCAATATGAATAAATTGTAGTTTAAAAACACAGTTGCTTATTGATTAATATTCACACAGCCGCGCTCGTTGTTTATTTACACACAAAGACAGAGCGCGCACATGCCACGCGCTTCTCCATTCAAAGGCAGCATGTTCTTGTTTATGTTCGTGTCACGCGCACTGGTTGCAAATTATAAAAAAAGATACATAGGTTTTCAGCAGTGTACGTTTCTTAAACAGCCGATTTAAAGTAGCACATTCTTTCAAACTGTGTATTTCTAGCTCCTAGAATGAAGCTGACTCCAGAATGCTCTCACACAGCAGAGAGTCAAATGAAAGAGGTGAGGAAACAGCATTTGGCATCATGACTGTTCAAAACGGCTCTCGCTTATGCCTCTAGATGGCGCAGTAGAGCCAAAGTCGAGCTGAAAACATCAGTTGTTATTCCACACTGAAAGTGTCTGCCATGAATAACTGTTTAACTAGATAAAAACAGATCTGAATATGCATTACGTAATCAAGTCATCTATCATGAATAGAAAATAACAACAAAAGCAGTCCATTCTCACATTATTGTGAGATAAAGCCATGCATCTTCACTATCTCCTCTAAGCAGACAGTCACTTCCTAAACCTTCAGTCAATATAACTGAAATCAATAGTTCAATGACCTCATAGCTGAACTATTCAGAGTTTAAAAGAATTGTTAACCATTTATCACACCAAAAGTGCACAGAGTGCGTGACATTTGCCAGGGCGATTCTGTGGCCATATGATTTTGAATACAGTAATCAAACACCTTTGACTGTTTAAACAGGTGTGCTGGGAGAGAATGCACATGAGCTTACCTTATCGTGTCTCATCACAGGGACAGATGGCCAGCCTGCTACACTTACGATTATTTACTTTAGCAGTTACACCTCAGGAACACACCAGGCCACACGACCATTATTTTCTCCAGGTGAGTCAAAGGTTGGAACTGTTGCATGCTACAGCTGTAAAATTAGCAGTCTGTCTCACAATGTTAACATTTGCTTCTATTTGCCTTAAATCTGGACTTTCTAAGCAGGTGCTTTATGTTAATTGGTCAATTTTAGTCAGCAATTTTAGTTGGTTTGGGGGCTGTTTCAGACAATTGGAAAGAAAAGATTCAAAATATGTTTATTTTATTGAAATGTATCTATTTGAATCTCATGTGGATGTTATTTACAGTACATATATTTAAAAGGAGTCCTTTAAAATTTCAGTCAGAAATCTCCACTACAGTAGTGCTTTCATATAACAACTGCAGTTTTATGTTTTTCTATATTCTGCAGTTTTTTTACAGGAGAGTTTGTTTACACAATATTTATTTTAACAAGATTTATGGAACAATAAAGAGAGATATCCTCAATCTCACCTCTGTAAAAACCTTTAACTCTGAGCATGACAACAAAATGAAGCAATAATTATGAACCTGACCATCCAGCGATCAGATTTGGAAATGTATGCAAATCAGTAAATACACAACCAGATTGTGCCATATTTGCATATTTAAACATAACATTTCAGAAAACTTGAAATTCAACTAATAAATTCAAATGTTTTGTGCATTTTGGCCATTCATTTACATGATGGTGTTTCAGGGGCCTGAAAATAAGATTATCTTTAAATGGATTTCAAATGATAACATTTTGTCTCTGTGTGAACTCCCAATTCATTCATTCATTTTCTTTTCGGCTTAGTCCCTTTATTAATCAGGGGTTGCTTATCCAGCATATGTTTTACACAGCAGATGCCATTCCAGCCGCATCCTAACTGGGAAACACCCATACACTCTTGCATTCCCACACATATGCTACAGCCAATTTAGCTTATTCAATTCACCTATAGCGCATGTCTGTGGACTGCGGAGGAAACCCACGCCAACACGGGGAGAACATGCAAACTCCACACAGAAA
>CAIGQW010002378.1:1674662-1686438 GCA_903798125.1 Danio choprae
ATTTTATGTCTCAAAGATGTCCCTAAAATACAGGTTTGCAACAATAAAAGTATTTTAATGTTTTGCCTAAGGGTATGTTTACACAAAAACAAAAAAAAAGTTTAATGTATAAATGACAATGTTGTCAAAACAATAGCGTTCACATAGATATTCTAAAGCAACTAACACTGCAATATACAAGCCAGGTCAGTATTTGGTTTACCAAGAAACACTACGCAGCACTGTACATATAGCTCCTGCAGTCCAGCATAGTCATTTTAGTTTACCAGTACTTAAGCATTATAGACATTTCCAATTTCATGTTTTTGTTGAGACGATAAAATCTACCATATATATATATAAAAGGGTTGTCTTGTCAGTTGAAATTGCTGTGTAAATATACACTGAAACAAATGATTTATTGGATTTACACATTTTTTAAGGTAAGTGGTTGTAAACCATTTATATGGGCTGAATCTAAACAAACAAATTAAATTGAGTAATGTTCAACTTAATTTGTTTAAATTCAGCTTATATAAATTGTTTGCAACAATTTGCAATGAACCATTTTTTTCAGTGTACCCATGCACTAGAGCCTATGTTAAATGATTGATTATAATTTTAACAATAGCGTTTTACAAATAGGATATCTTTAACTATGTTGCATATAATCTTTAGTAAAAATGGAAAGTACATTTTTGTACTTTCCATCAAATCTGACCAAAATTACATTTTCTTACTTACATTTTTTGTCTTGTTTCTAGTCCAAATATGTAAAAATTCTTAAAACGAGAAGAATTTTCTAGACAAGCAAAACATATTGTCTTGTTTTAAGAAATAATATACCAAAATTAAGTGATTTGGATGTGTGCTGTTAAATGAGCAAAACAATCTGCCAATGGGGTATGCAAAATAATCTTATGTCATAAGGAAAAACAAGATTATTTTGCTTACCCCATTGGGTGATTATTTTGCTTGTTTTAAGGAAAACTCACTTAATATTGGCATATTATTTCTGAAAACAAGACAATATGTTTTGCTTGCCTAGAAAATGCTTCTTGATATAAGAATTTCTAGATACCTGGACTAGAAAGAAGACAAACAATCTCAGTAAGAAAAGCATATTTTGCAGTGTACATTTATGTTACTAAAATTGTAATTTAATTTTAATCATATTTCAGTAGAAATATATATGAAATACACATGTAAATACAATATGTAATTAAACGGGGCCAAAACAGCTGTAAACTTCAGGTAATTGCATTTAAATGCATGCTAAAACGTACTTTTTTCATTAATTTTGGGTGAACTATTTCTTTTATAAACACATTCTGTATGCCAGAGGAAGAGAGTGTGTATATAGTGAAAGGAGGAGAAAGAGAGAGCAGTGTTTCTCTTAGATTCAGAACAATTATTGTTTTTACAACTGCAGACAGCAGGGCATCAGTCTTGGAGATGGGGAAAGCAGATCATTCCAGCAGTTCATTGTCTGCTCACATACTGGCTGCCTTTCCAGTCCTTCTCTCTCTTAACTGTGTCAGCCATATGGAATTGAGGACAAAGACATATTACGTTTATGCTAATTGCCCAAAAGCCATGTGCAGACAAAGGACCGCAAAGGTGTACCTGTACAATGATAAAGTGACTGAGAAAACCATGGCACACATGTGAAAAGCCAGATGTAGAGAGGGTGGGCATGCAAGCCTGTTTATGTGTCTGTGTTTGTTCCTTCAGAGGAGAACGTGACATTTGAAGGATGAGAGACTCTTTTCATACTGGCAACCGGAAACTTGCAAGCCTTTTTCATTTCACTGATGCACTTCATAGGGTAAGAAGAAAGAAAAGAGTTGCAGAAAGAAAGAACAGCAGTAAAAAAATGCGCTAAACTAGTTCCTTTAAGGGTGCATCAGCTTGTGGAACATTGAAGCTTGTAGTAGTACCTAAAGAATACAGTTTACTATACTTTAAGGTCCCAAAATGTACCTTTTAGAGATTGAAAAGATACAAAGTTGCCACAGTGGCATGCTGTTGTATCCCTAAAGGAATGTTTTGCACATTTTATGTGAACAGCGTAAACAGAAAGTTAGAAAGCGAGACAGAAATGAAAAAAAAAACTGATCTAAAATGAAGATAGGTGAAGGGCAAGATGCATTCCGGCTGTTTTTCGCTCATACAATCTCCCTTTATCCTGTTTATCAATCAATAGTGCCACTGCTTCCACCCGGCAGCAGAGTCGTGTGTAGCAGAAGGCTAAGACGGGATTTTCAGGTGGCACGCCACACCAAAAACTTCCCAGCATCCCTTCTGCTCAGCAAATGATGACGCATCATTCTGCTGACACAAGTCACCTGATTGCTGTGTCACGGCAATGGTTTTAGGCGAGTGGCAGCGCTCTGGCTACAGACGTAGAGTCTTTTTTTTCCTCCCAGACGCACTGCGGCACAGCCAGACGACTAGAGTGGAAGCACAGGAGCTCACAGCTGCAGTCGACTGGCTTATTTCGGGGAGGCTTCCTTTCGGTTGCTGTGCTCCTCTCCACCGTTAAAGGATCGTTTTCATCAGGGCAGAGCAATCAAAGAGAGTGGAGCCAAGAAAGAAGACAAACTCTGAGTCAAGCAACTTGGAATTACGCTCCGTCTCAGAAATTTTGGATAAGCGAGTCCAGATTGTGATTTTTGTCTTTTTTTGGACTGCTTATGCCATCAGCTTCATGTCCAGACCAGGATTCCAAGCTGAGAAGTCGGTGATAAAGGATTGCGGTGCGTCACCTGTCTGTCCCGTTGTAAACCTGTCCCATTCGAGTCGTCCAGTCAGCCGGGCCCACTTGCAATCCCAATCACGGTGACCAGCCAAAGTGACCACTCTGCTCCAAGGTTAAGGTGGTTTTCAATCCTAGACTTAGTCCTTGTCCAGAGGGCAGGGCAGAGTCGAACAGAAGCAGCGACGCAGCAGCTGAGCTGAGCTCAGCCAGACAGACGCGGTGACCTAAATCAGCCCCAGTCATGTCTGGACGCAGCCAAAGCCAGGGAGACGAAGAGGAAAATAGAGCGAGAGAGGGAGAGCGCAACCCACACATACTGACTCCTACATATACCCGCACTATGGTAGGTTTAGATGCCTGCAATTAGCTTGTAGTTTTTCTCGTTCTGTTTTTGCTGTCCGTAGTTAAGATTAGCTTGTCTGTGGCTGTGCTTCTTTCTCTGTGCCATAGGGATGGAGAGAAATGAAGGAGGCTGTAAGGGGAGGGGGAGACAGAGTTGGCTCTCTCTCCCTCTCTCGCTCTTTTCTCCACCGCATTATTTTGTTCATATTCACAGCGCTGATCTCCACCGTTGCTGCCGAGCGAAACGTAGAGTCGTGTCCCACTCACCTCCCCCGTTTGCACTTTTGGGTCCAGGTAAGACATTCACTTTTTCGTCTTTGACAACCAAATATGTGAACCCCTGAGTCTGAGTGGGCGGGTTTGCACGTCAGGTTTACTTGCTTTTGGTGAATCCGACGCACATTAAACCCAAGACTGTGAACAGGAGCACATCCCCCATCCTCCCAAGCAGAGACTCCAAGGGAATATTGAAAATTTACAATTGGTAGGTTGTGTTGGCGGTGCATGTTCCTTTTGAACTGAAGGACTGCTAATGAAATCCCTCAGATGCACCTCAGATGGTGGTTTAATCACAGCATAGTGGGAATGATGAAGCCTTTTTTAAGCCAAACAAAGGTGGGAATGTTTTTAAGTGAGTTCAAGTAAGTGGATGTGTGTAATGTAAGTCTTACTTTATTTGCTCCTGGCAAAAAAACTTATATATACACGTCAACGCCTCTATATTTTTCTTGGCACAAATCGTCCCACACTCAGCAGGAACTCTGTGCTTATCACAGGGGAAAACAGTCTAGCCATAAGCTGGAGACTGATATCTTGAACATGTCTACTCAGATTCCTTGTGCTAGTAAATCACTTATTAGTCTATGCTTGGGAAAGTACTACTTCACAGTTTCAGTCTCATCCACCTGCACAGCACGCACATGTAAGATCTCTTACACACAGCTGTTCTTAAGAACCCAAGGAGGTATTTCACTGTTAAGAGGCTCTCAGGTAAAAGTTACAGGTGTCATATTATATTTCAGTGCTGTGAGATCTGTAATCTTTTGGTATATGCTCTTTCAGTGTCAAATACAGTCGGGTACACAGCACACCACCAATACAACTGTGCCAGATGGGCCATCTGTTTTGCTTGGGGGTCAAAAAGTATAACGTCATCCTACCCATGCAGGTGTAAACTACCTTGATCTGTTTTTTATATGGAATATTTACTGTATGTAAATGGTCAAATCAAATGGTCAATAATTATATATTATATTATATTACGCTAAGTCTCACCAAAACTTTTATAGCGTCATATTAAGATATTTTTAATTATTGTATATGTCATATTTTCTGGATAGCTCTCATTATGGCATGCATAAGCAATAAGCATAATGGTATAAACATATTTAATAAATGACTTCAGGAATGTGTATCTTTAGTATTATAGCGTTTACCTCTAGTACTGATACCTTATTACCAGTGTGAGTTAAAATATGTCATACAATTGAAAATCTATATTTTTTATTGTTGTTAAAAAAACACATTCCGATTTTTTTAATACAAAACACTCTCATGTCTATTTGGCGTACCTTTTATATATTTATATAAAAATGATTTGACCTTCTAACACTATAAATTCCTTTTCTATGTTTCTATGAATTGTTATGGTCTTTGCATGCTGTTCTTTTGTTGCATTTTTTGATAACGTATGTTGTCCTCATTTGTAAGGCTACCAAATGATTAAATGTACATGCAGATGTATGTAAATTAAATTGGGGAACCTAAAGCAGAGTAGAAAGATTTTACTTGAGAATAAGCATTAGCACAGTTCAACCAAAAGCTTGCACTTCTCATTTATTTTATAATTCAGTAAGGGGAAAAATTACACCTTATATATCTTTTTTTAAATACCCTGTTCCCCTATTTAAAAATTCCAGTTTTATTATATTTAGTTTTATTTACATTACCTGTAGAATTCAGGAACCCTTGTTATTAGCGACGCCAGTGGCTGCTAGGTGAATTGCATTAGAAAGAGCAATTGTCAAGAGTTTAGTTCATGGGATTGGTCTGTACAATTTGTAAGGTGAGACGTTTTGAAGGGTAGGTTAATAAAATGTATTACATTAATTTTATTAGGCTAGGCATGGCAAGTTTATTTATATAGCACATTTCATACACAATGGTTCTTTACATAAACAGGAGGATTAAAAATAATCAGAAAATTTGAGATAAAAATAACAAAGAATTAAAACAATTTAAAAAACAGATTAAAAAGAACTAAAAAACAGTTTAAAAAGAATAAAAAGAGAAACATACATAAATGGTAGCAGTGAATTCATAACTATGTTCACTGGGGGAAAAAAAAGATTCATTAGATTTACAATTTTTATTTTAAGGTAAGTGTTTGCAAACAATTTATATGAGCTGCATTTAAACAAACAAATTAAATTTACTAATGTTCAGCTTTATTTGTTTGTTTAAATTCAGCCCATATAAATAGTTTGCAAACACTTACCTTAAATAAATGTAGTAAATCCAATTAATCATTTTTTCAGTGTTGGACCTGTGTAAAATGGTTTGAGTTTGCCCACTTTCACCCACTTCCAGTGGTAAAAAAATGATTGAAACTGCATTTGATGAGACCGACAATTAGCCACAACAGCAGTTTCCTTAAATGACCCTTAAGTGCCTGCTGCAAAGACTCTTAAGATCTCATAATGTAGCATTTAATGCAAGTACATTATGTCATATCAGGATTACAGTACATGCATTCAATCTGTTGCTTTTCTTTGCTTTTCATACCCGAAAGTGGGTCACGCGTCTCAGCTCGTGCCAGACCCCACTCATCTCCATATGTTCCCTCAATCTACTCAAGACTTTCATTTGCCAGCTCTTCTATCACTGTACTACAGTTATAAAATCCTTTTTTTTGCCTAATATAGTGCATTTGAGCATCAGCTTTGATGCTTGGTTATTTTCTGAAGCCTTCTTTGTTCTGAACTGCCTCGAATCATTCTTAAATGATTTCAAATGACTGTGACCGCATCCCATCCACACGCACACATCTGAATGCACTTGAAGCCGAGAATTTACAGGCAAACATGCCGTAAATAGCTTCACCTCGTTATCCAAAGGTTTCCAGAAGGATTCTTTATGTTGTGGGTTACTTTTAAAAAGCAAAAACTAAAAGAGACAAACACTTTTTGAGGTTTGTGTAGAACAACATCTTAAGACAATTCATTGATATTTTACATTTAGGCGACTTTTGTGCCAAATTTCTATGAATTTGTACAATAGTGTTTCCCAGTGATGGGTTGCAGCTGGAAGGGCATCCGCTGCGTAAAACATATGCTGGATAAGTTGGCGGTTCATTCTGCTGTGGCGACCCCAGATTAATAAAGGGACTAAGCCGAAATGAAAATGAATGAATGAATGTACAATAGTGCAAATTAATGTTTGTGGTGGGTTTTCCTTTCCCTAAAACATGACAGTTCATACCAAACTCACCACAGCATACAGTAGAGTAGCCATATCAAAGTCCCTTTAAGGCAAGTTTCACTTGGGAGCCATCTTTGAAACGCATTTTGGGCAGTATGCTCGGACATTCTGTTTGAATGGGGAAACATCAAATTATCCAAAATTGCTTGCCAAGCGTATGATTACATTTCATATTAGGAATCACCAATAAAATTAAACAACAACTGTCTCTTTAGTTTTATTTCCAAACGTTCAAATCACACAAAATGTGCAGAAATTCACATCTGGTCCGAGCCCCTCCCCCGGAGAATCGTCAGTCTATAGCGATCAATGATGGGCTCCTGTACTAGAAGGCGGGGCTTAATTCGCCATATTGACCGTTACACTATTCCCCATTCAAAACTATACGAGTGACATGTTTGGTGTATTCTATAGTCTTTGGCTATATTTCTTTGTGAGGGTTAATATAAAGACCCTAAATTTGCTCTATATTATCATTCATTCATTCATTTTCTTTTTGGCTTAGTCCCTTTATTAATCTGGGGTCGCCACAGCGGAATGAACCGCCAACTGATCCAGCATATGTTTTACACAGAGGATGCTCTTCCAGCTGCAACCCATCACTGGGAAACATTCATACACTCATTCACACTCATACACTATGGACAATTTAGCTTATCCAATTCACCTATACTGCATGTCTTTGTACTTGTGGGGGAAACCGGAGCACCCGGAGGAAACATGCAAACTCCACACAGAAATGCCAACTGACCCAGCCGAGGCTCGAACCAGTGACCTCAGAGCAGAGTCTCAATCTCAGAAAAGAGAGGTTTAGAAAGAGTAATAATAATAAAAATAATAATCATCATTTGAGCTCTTTGTGAAATACAAGTTTAGAGAAAATGACAGTGTTTTGACCTTGGATGCATGTTAATCTGACTAACAGAACAAGAATATAGCAACACTCTAAAGTGGACCTGAAACTAAATTGTCTTATTTTGTTTCTTATTGTGACTGTGTGAAACAGCTTTTTGAACAGGAAAATAAATAAATAAATATATATATATATATATATATAT
The DNA here is from genome assembly GCA_903798125.1 of Danio choprae. NCBI lineage: Eukaryota > Metazoa > Chordata > Actinopteri > Cypriniformes > Danionidae > Danio > Danio choprae. The sequence continues at coordinate 1,682,283 of CAIGQW010002378.1, forward strand.
ATATATATATAGGGTGGGGCTTGTTTTTGTCTAAAATGAATTGGTTGGATGGTTGTTAATATGCTATTGGTCAATCTCATAGATTGATAAAAGGCATAGTTCACCTCAAAATAACAGTTTTGTCTTCGATTACTCACCCTTGACAACCAATTTAAGTATTTTGTTCATGAACAAATACAGGAATCTTTGAAATTGTTAACCATAGACTATCATAGTATTTGTTATTATTTCTACTATGGATGTCAATTTTACCGGTTTAACAAAAAAAAATGTAATAAAACTGAAATATCTTCTTTTTAGAGTGGTTTGGAACGTGTGAAGAGTGAGTAAATGGTGACACAATTTTAACTATCCCTTTAATGCATTTAATTCCAACTTTAAAATAAATTCCTCAACAGATTGAAGTCCTTTTCTGTAGATTCCTCTGAATATACGTTACAATTTTAGTTGTGTTAACTACACAGATTGCAGTTGCCATTAACGTGTCACTGATAATGTTTTCTAAGCGACTGCCGTCTGCTTTGATCCATATGTGGGTCAGTGACATGTGAACTGCGAAATCACGAAGGGCACTTTCTGTTGAATTACCACCCTAAAGATCACATGTAATCATACGCTGCCATCCAAACCAGGGACAAACATTTTCCGATGCAATGTAGCGCAAAAAACACATTTGCTAAATTGTTTGAGGCTGACAATTTTCAGTATTCAGCTCATTTGCATATTTATATCTAAAAGCACAGTGCATTGTTTATATTAATGCATGATGTTTTTTTTTTTTGCCTGGTCGTGCTGTTACTATCAGTTTAGTGTCTTTTGAATGCATAAATAAGCAGGAGTATTGCACTGACTGGCTTTGTTATTGTCTTCATTACACACTGACAGTAAGCAAATGTGTGGAATGCACTTCAGGGCGCTTTTCATGCCTTCATTACGGCTGTGTAATATTCAGCCGAGCTCATGTCCATTTTTAAAGCTGGCATGGGGTACCGTGTGTGCCTGTGTGTTGTGCTGCGGTCACTGGGCTTGTTATTTCCCCAGAGCTTTTCCTCTTTTATAACCACCTGAAGCTAACTCGCCACAATATATGAATCAAAATTGAATTACACATGTACACAGACTGTTTTTATTAAAAATCTGGACTTGTAACACTGTTGCAAATCAAGTTCGGATGGTTACTGTAGTCATTAAGCGTGATAATTACACAGTTCTCTTGAGTACCTGATTCTGATTGGGCAATTGTGCGGTCAGATATTTTTGCATAATGACCATTAAATTACATTATTACATAGATGTGCTGGTTTCATATCTTTTAGCATTTATTGGTGCTTTCTTCTCATATATTAACATAATTGACCAAAAAAATAGTACTTCATTTATTCTGTGTAATGAGCCCTCTTCTTTACCTTAAGGGTTTTCTACAGATGCTAAAATTACATTATCCTTTACAAGTGAGGTATATATTTCTAATAACTGATTTCTTTTATCTTTGCCATGATGACAGTATATAATATTTTACTAGATATTTTTTAAAATAACAGTATTCAGCTTAAAATGCAATTTAAAGGCTTAAATTAGGCAAGTTAGGGTAATTAGGCAAGTCATTGTATAACGATGGTTTGTTCTGTAGACAATTGAAAAAAAATATTGCTTAAGAGGGCTAATAATATTGACATTATATGACTTAAAAAATAGAAAACTTTTATGCTTTTATGAATAAAAAGCTTTTATTCTAGCTGAAATAAAACATATAAGACTTTCTTCAGAAGAAACAAATTATCAGAAATACTGTGATAAAAATCCTTGCTCTGTTAAACATAATTTGGGAAATTTTTGAAAAAGAAAAAAAAGAATTCACAGGAGGGCTAATAATTTTGACTTGAACTTAGGGCAGCGAAGCAAGAAGGTTGCTGGTTCGACCCCCGGCTGGGTCAGTTGGCATTTCTGTGTGGAGTTTGCATGTTCTCCCCGTGTTCACGTTGGTTTCCTCTGCGTGCTCCGGTTTTCCCTACAAGTTCAAAGACATGCGGTATAAGTGAGTTGGGTAAGCTAAATTGTTCGTAATTTATGTGTGTGAATAAGTGTGTATGGATGTTTCCCAGTGATGGGTTGCAGCTGGAAGGGCATCGGCTGCGTAAAACATATGCTGGATAAGTTGGCGGAAAAAGAGACTAAGCCGAAAAGAAAATGAATGAATGAATATTAGTATTATTTTAATACTTAATAATAGTTTTAAAATGTTTATTTTTTTGGTAATATGTTTATAATAGTTTTTTCCCCTATTTTTTTGTTTAGTATTTTAATTTTAGGTTTAATAGTTTTATGAAAAATTCCAGTATTTATTCTATTTTTATTATTATCTATTTATTTATTTTATTTATTTATTCTTAATTTCAGTTAATGTGATAAAGGATGAATCTCAGATTTTTTTAAACAATAAAAACAGTGGCAACACATCACAGGAAGAGTCACAGGAAGTAAAATACTCCTACTGATAATAGTAATAATAATAATTACAATTTCCCATGGAACTGAATAATAATCTTGTAATAATAAACTGAATCAGTAATCATTTTTTTTATTTACTAATGCCTGTATTTCAAAGCATCAGTGTACTTTTCAGTGGTCTATCCACACTTTTCTTATAGGTATTGTACTGATAATCATGCCATAATTCGATTTTCTTGTTCAAAATGTCACATTTTAATTCAATTGTTTAACTGCCATTTTTTTCAACCCGTTTTTTCCACTAACACACTGACAAAACAAAACAAATTACTTCAGGAATTATTAGCAAACAACATTTAGATTACCATCCTATTTATATCCAACAAAGCATATCTGATGATCTCCAGTTTCCAGTAAGTCATGGAAAGCAAAAATAATGCAGCAACTATTGATTGTTTGAACTTGGCTCCGTTTGTCATCAGTTCCAAATGATAAAAGACGATAACCTCTCTACTCACAATCCACAATCCTTATTGCCATTTTGGGGCAACTTAGTTCTGCTTCTAATGACTTGCTGACTGCACATTTTCCTTAACATATCAAAAGCAGATGCAGATGAAAGTAAAAAAAAAAACAGTTCTCTATTACAGCTGACTATAAACTCCTTCCCAGTCGACTCCCAGAAATGTTGTTTATATAAATAGATAAGTTGATACAGCTCAACACAGCACGCCCGCATAAACACGATTCGTTTTTTCTCCAGAATAGCTCTCAGCAGAGGCTGCTTGGCATTCCTTCGAACGCTTTATGATCCAGTACGAGGCATTAGGGCCTGAGATCTGAGCAGTGTTTCCTATGAGGATCCTTTGGCTGTACTGTGCAATCTGCCGCTCACCGCTGACAGCAGTCCATACACACACACACACCAGCATCATTACCCATTCCCACTGAAGCCTGGCTCTGCTGTGTTTGTGTTTGTGTGTTTACAGTAAACGGTGGGATAAAAGATGGGCTGAAGTGAGTTGGTCAGACGGGCCTTGCCAAACCCACAGGCTGTTTCTGCCGCTCTGCTACCGCTGCGTTGTTTTTGATGTGCGCTACAGTGCAGATGCAGTTGTTTTTGGGCAATCACCAATAAGCTACCATACTGGAGGAGATGCTGGTAAAGTACGGGAGACCTTTCAAGGTTAGTGCCGAATCCCAAGGGCGCTACGATGCAGCTGTTCTCTTAGCGCAGTGTCAGTTTGTAGGGCCATGTGGCATCTGTGCCTGTTTGCTATATGCCAAAAGCGGTTCAACAGAAGATGCCCTTGTGGGAAAGGAAGTGGGCTTGATTGCGTCCAACTTAAATTTTAAAAAGTGTATTGTAAGTAGAAACTGTAATACAAAAGCCACTTGAGTGTACGTAAAGAGAGTACACGATTAGGTTTCTAAAAAATATATATATGTTATGATGTTATTTACTTTATTTATTGTTATTTACTTTAGACTGTATGAAAAAATATGGTTTTGGAGGAAAACATTCTAGGTTTTTCTGCACTTAATGCTAGTGAACTGGATCAACCGGAGCACCCGGAGGAAACCCACGCCAACACGGGGTGAACATGCAAACTCCACACAGAAACGTCAACTGACCCAGCCAAGGCTCGAACCAGCGACCTTCTTGCTGTGAGGCTAACATGCTACCCACTGCGCCACCGTGAGGCCC
>CAIGQW010002378.1:1742818-1760772 GCA_903798125.1 Danio choprae
TGTGTGTGTGTGTGTGTGTGTGTGTGTGTGTGTGTGTGTGTGTAAGGGGTTTTAGAGGGGTTCTGGAAAGAGTGTGTGTGTGCATATACAAGTGGGTGCGAGTGGGAGTGCGCGCAGCTGTGTGTAGTGTGTAGTTTGAGGCGCAAGTTTGTGTGTGTGTGTGTGTGTATGTATATTCCATGAGATCCCAATGCCGGCTCTATGTAATTCTCATCACGTAGTCTCATTCTCTCTTTGTTGGCTTGGCTGGAACGCATGAAAGGAAGGTTGCGTGCACCTGATTCTGTGCCATTCACGCTGCCTCTCCCAGTCTGTCTAAACAGACACACACACGCTCACGTTGGTTTAGGTGGTTTATAAGGACTCTCCATAGAAGCATTGTTTTCTATATACTGTAAAAAAATGCTTATTATATGTCTATGCCCTACCCATACCTCTACACTCTCAAAAATAAAGGCACAAAATCTTTCACTGAAGTGGTACCTTTTTAAAAGTTCCTAACAGATCCTTAAAAGTACATTCATTCATTCATTCATTTTCCTTTGGCTGTCCCTTTATTCATCAGGGGTCACCACAGCGGAATGAACTGCCAACTTATCCAGCATATGTTTTACACAGCGGATGTCCCATTCACACACATGCACTATGGGCAATTTAGATTATTCAATTCACCTATAGCGCATGTCTTTGGACTGTGAGGGAAACCGGAGCAACCGGAGGAAACCCATGTGAACACAGGGAGAACGTGCAAACTCCACACAAAAAAGCCAACTGACCCAGCTGGGACTCAAACCAGCGACCTTCTTGCTGTAAAGCGACAGTGGTAACCCCTGAGCCACCGTGTCACCCTTAAAGGTACATATTAATACCTAAAAAGTGCAAATATAAAGTCACTTCACCTATATGGTACAACAGTGTAACTTTTAAAAGGTACCGCCCCAGTGACAGATTTTGTACCTATATTTCTGAAGCTAAATTTTTTTTTTTTTTAAAAAGTATGATTTTTTTACAGTGTTGAATGACAAAGAACCAAGGCATATCCTCATAAACCACATCAACATTGTAATTGTAGAATATACTCATGTAATTATCCAAATTTGTGTCTTCATTAACCACTAAAACCAGTATGTGCATGCACATGCACACACTGACAGGCGCGCACACACAAACATAGGTTTGTTTTTCTGTGAATTGTGTGTATATTCCATAGAATTCCTTTTTTGTTGCACTGTAGAAACTGTATTTTGCATTGCCCTACCCCAACACTACACCTAACCCTACCCCTTACAGGAAATTGTGTGCATTTTTACCTCCTGAAAAAAAACTAAATTAAAAAAAACTCATTCTACATGATTTATAAGATTTTTGAAAAATGGGGACATCAGCAATGTCTTCATAATTTCCCATCTCATCGTAATAGCTGTCATACCCATGTCATTATGCACATTTGTGTCCTCATAAACTACCAAAAGCAGTACACACACACACACACACACACACACACACACACAAAACACACATGCACACACAAATATCTGCTCCCCCAAAGCTCTGAGCCTCAGGCTAAAGAAATAGGAACACATTAATTATTTTTCAGGGTTGCGATAACAATAAGCGCTGCTCGGGGATGCTAATAATATGATGACTCATAAGTCAGATTATTATAATTAATAATGATTACAGTGACACTCCGAATAACATGCAGCCATCAACCTAATGAGAACATGCATCAACCTATATCTGCCTGGGGTTTTAAACTGATCCCGACTGCCTTTCGAGGCATCTATTCTTAGAGGTTACCTAATACGACAACAAAGAAAAGGGAAATTCAAACGGTTGTTTATTTATATATTTATTATTCTCAGTCTGCAGCTGGAGGAAAATCGGCAGGGGAAAATAACAATCAAAAGCAATAGTCTTGGGACGTGCTGATTTTTTCATTTGAAGTTCGTGCAATTGGCAGCGGTTGACCCATATACTGCTGTTATGCAGAGCTAAAATGAAAACTTTGAACATCTAATTATGAATTTCGATGTATTTTTTACCCTTCCCGTTTGGGAAAAAAAGAAAAGAAGGCCAGAAATAGAAAAAAAACACGACATGTTTGGCTTACACTTTGAAGCAAACCACGTAAACTAAAGCTGACCCACATAACCTTCATATATCCGGGACTCTCTGATAAAGCACCTCTGTAATTTCTGGTGACTTTGTGATAACTGCCGTCCCGTTTGAGACTCAAGCCTGAGTCAGTAACCTGTGTGTATTCATGATTGCTTGTTAGCAATTGTGTGTCCAATGGTAATGAAGTCTTTTGTGCCATGTGATTGCGCCATCAATCAAAAATACACAGCCCTGATTGCTGCCAGTCGCCGTTCACGATGCAAAAGGCAACAAAGTGAAACACTTGCGCAGACTCAACATAATCACGTCAGCCGGCACAAAGTCATACACACACATGCGAACTCAACATAATCACATGTTAGCTGCCAGAGTGAACTATTAAACAGTGATGGGGAAAGCTGGTAACCAAGGTTACTTTTCATAAGAACAATCCACACTCCAAAATGTCATGCGAGTGAAAGATTGCGGCAGGAATTCGAAAGACCTTCATAGAAGAAAGGATTATTGGCTCCAGATTAAACCATGCAACAGAGTCTAGCAGAGTGAGAGGGAAAAAAAGAAAGGAACACATACACATCGCAGTACTTAAAGTCCATGTGGAATCAAAATTTATAATGTTTATTTTGCAAGTGCACATTGTTAGTCTTGTATCACTGGAAAAAAAAAAATCTTCAATCAAAGTCTGACCATTTGCTTACACGCTTGGAGTGGTGGTCCTCTGTTGATGTCAGTTTGATGACTTTAGCAACAATATTCTAAAGCACGCCCCACTTACTGTTAGTTTGCTACAAGGGAATGATGAGCAAAAAGAAAGCCCCGCCCCCTACTCAATATTCAGTTGGAAGTACATCGACATGCTTAAATAAAAGAGTCAACAACTTCTGGTTCACCCAGACTTTAAAGGATTTTCATTTTTGAAAATAACTACTTCTTTAAATGCGTCTAAAACCATCATTTGTAAATCATCAGCTGAAGATTATGTGTACGTCTGTGAGCCTATTGAGTTGAAAATGTTGCAAATGCATCGTCAGTATTCTGCTGTAAAGGTCACCAAATGTCATGTTTGTTTATTAGACAGAAAATGTCCATTCACAAATGTTACCCTGCAGTGATGTAATCAGGATCACGCGTACAGCATCGCACTTGATTTAGGGGGGGGGGGTGTTTTGAACTACTGTTCCTGTGTCAGATGATCTTGTAATGATGTTTTCATTGTTTTTGCTGAAGCTGAAAAAGCACTTTGATTATGCACATCTTTTACATTTATTTTATCTCTATTTTACCTTTTGTGCCTTTTTTATGCTCCTATTAGGTGTGCAGAGTGTAAAGTAGCTTATTGTAAATGTAAAATCTTATGGTAATATTAACATCATCCTTATTTCCTGCAATTTTTGTGGATTTTGAAAGCCTGAAGAGCAGAAATTCAGATGTGATCCTGGATCAAGTGTCAATTTTTGGAAATTGTGATTTAAACACCACCTGTATAAAACTTTCCAATGAAATATGGTTTGTTAGGATAGAACAATATTTGATCGAGATTCAGCTCTTTGAAAATTAATGAGTGTTCAATGAAATGATATATATATATATATATATATATATTGTCACACCCTCGGCTTGTTCCTGCAGTCCCAGGCCATGTCTACACTAACTGAGTTTTCGTCTAAAAACGCTTCACGTCATTTTCATTCGTTTTCCAAAACATCCACACTGAAATTACAAAAAAATGCTTTCACCCTGTACTGCGCATGGGTGAAACGTAAGACGCTTCGCAGTTGCTGAGCTGCTGCTGAACAACAGCTCTGAGTACACAGTTCGTGTCCTTTGATAAAAACCAAGCTGGAGCATGTACAAACTTGCATTAATTTTTAACATAGCTGTCAAAACTGAGAGCATCCAAAACATGCTGCACGATGTGGTCCTCCATTTTTGCAAAATTAGTAACATGACTGTGTCACATGACTAAAAATGCGTCATCATTTTCGAAAGCCTCCATTTTCACGGTCCACACTACGACACGAAAACGGCGTTTTCAAATTTATCCACTTTAGAGAGCATTTTCAAAAAGATACGGTTTAAAGATACGGTTTCCGTTTTCTAAAAACGCGCCTCAGTGTGGATGGAAGGGCAAAACGGAGACAAAAATATGCATTTTCAAATGTGTGGACATGGCCTCAATCACCACTCTCACTCACTATCCACCGCACACCACACCCGTGAACCCTCACCTGATTACTAATCACCTGCACCTGCACCTGCAGTCACCCACACACTATATGTACTCACCTCACTCACTCACTCACCGGCTGGAATCAAAGATGCATGGTTCTCCTTGTCTTCTCTCCTGAATTCTCCTGTACTCTTCTGTGGATGTTCTCCTCCTCCTATGGCTGCCAACACGCCTGTTTATTGGAAGTGGCTATTCTTATGTTGAAGCTTACCAATGAACTGAACTTACCAGCTGAACTATTTGCGCGTGAGATTGCTCACCCTCTGCATCGCCATTCACCTGCTTCACCGCACCACTTTTGTGCATCTCTAAGAATAAACCTTGCCTTGAAGTTTATCCCTCTTTGTCTTCCTTGTATGACCGTGACATATACATACATATCCATCCATCCGTCCCTTAAAGTTGTTCAAATGAAGTGCTTAGCAATACACATTACTATTGAAAGATCAAGGTTTGGTATGTTTATGGTAGAAAATTTACAAAATATCTTCATGGAACATGATCTTTACTTTATATATATTTACTTGAAATTACTTTTTGGAATAATTGACCCATACAATGTATTTTTTCCTTAATTTATTCATTTTTCTTTGGCTTAGTCTCTATTTCAGAGGTTGCCACAGCGGAAAGAACCGCCAACTCTTCTAGCATATGTTTTATATGATGTCCTTTCAGCTGCAACCCAGTACTGGGAAACATCCATACACACTCATTCACACACACTCATACACTATGGCCAATTTAGCTCATTAAATTCACCTATAGCGCATGTCTTTAGACTGTGGGGGAACCGGAGCACCCAGAGGAAACCCACACAAACACGGGGAGAACATGCAAACTCCACACAGAAATGCAAACTGGCCCAGCCAGGACTCGAACCAGCGACCATCTTGCTGTGAGGCAACAGTGCAAACCACTGAGCCACCCTGACATCATACAATGTATTTTTACTGTATAAAATATACCTGTGCAACAAAAGACTGGTCCAGGATCACATATGGTAATGAGCATTTTGCTTCTGTGCACTAAACAAAAGACTAGTTCAAAGCAGAGTAGGTTCATTGAATCAAGAAAATGAAGGTATTTAATATGTATTTAAAATTAGGCACCATTACAATAGCATAATGGCACAGTTTAAATGAAAAGACAAGTCTTTCCAAGCATGATGGCATTATTTGAACTATTATGTGTGAATGTCATAGATATGTTGGGGAGGAAATACCTCAGATCACTAGCATCTCTAGCGTGGGAGCCAGACACAAGAAAAAAATGCTAGTTCTGGAACAACATTCATGTAAAGCAAAAACAGTCCTAACCTCTCTTTAACTTCAATTTGAATCATTATATAATCCTAAAATTAGTTGAAAATTTGATAGCAGGAAGGTTGTTCCAGGACCAACACATACACAAGAATGTCTACGACTTTGAAAAAAATATTAAACTGGTGCCAATAAAAAGCCAAATGGTATTGGAGGGTCAAAGTGAATTTAGAAGGAAGCAAATAAACATGTGAAGTGAGGACAGACATTTATCAACTACAATCAACCACTCAGAAAATAGCAAGCTGAATACTGGCCAACTACTGTGTATTATGACATATGGTGTGAATAAAACAAGTGTACGGCATTAAAGCTGTAGCACAACCCCAAAATCCCATCCTCGACAAAACCATCCCATGTGACTACAAAAGCACTGAAGACAGAGTGATGTGGGTGTACACACTAAACAAAAGCACACCACATGGACAGAGCAGCCCACACACAAGCGCTGCGTGTCACCCGAACATAAAGTATAGCCATGGAAAATGGCAACATCATTGTGTCATCACTATAACAGGTGGACAGAACAGATTTGGACACAACACTCAGTCACCACAAGTAGCATCTCCAGACCAGCAGATTAGCATCAGACTCGTGTTGTCTCGTGACAACTGTCCTATGCGTGACTTGAACCTAAATGTTCTTGGCCTTCAGAAGAAGAACACTCATAATAAGTATTTTCCTCCATGTGGTTCTTGGAGTTCTGGAACAATTGTAGAAAACACAGACAATGAATTAATGTAGATACAATAAGCCAATTTCCAGTACTGGGTTGTGGCTGGAAGGGCGTCCGCTGCGTAAAACAAATGTTGGAATAGTTGACGGTTCATTCTGCTGTGGCGACCTCTGAAACAGAGACTAAGCCGAAGGAAAATGAATGAATGAATGAACAATAAAACTCAGGCTTTATTGACTCTTAGCTTTGTCCAATCTCAGTGTTCTACATTAGAAAACAAGTCCACATAATGCTAAATAATATTCCATTCTTGTCAAATTTCTAATAAGACATGGCACAAATGGGGTCATACCGAATGAACCATTGATGTGAATATGGAGCATGCAAGTTTAATATACAATACACTGCCATTGAGCAGAGTTTCTCTGACAAATCATCTATACCATTATTTATAACCCATGACCCAACAAAATCATTAGCTATATGAAATGATGAATAGCAAAGGTAAAGCAGGTACATCTTTATCAGTACTGTTGAAATTATGTTATGTCAGCAGAAAAAAATTGAGTTTGAGCCATTTTTCACCAATTCCCAGGCATAGGAACAAACAATTGCGTTACCAAGCCAATAAAACATCCACAACCAAGGATATTGACAACTGAAAAGACAGATTTTATGCAGCATATATGAATATTCATCATCATGATCTTTAAAGTGTATTTAGGGAATGAGACTTATAAAGTACCATGATTACCAAATCATCCTCTTGTGTCAAGGCTACAGTGTAATGTTATAAGTATTGCCATGTCAAGTGCCTCTACACGAGTATAAAATGACTTGATATAAGACGCGGTGCTCCATGCAAATTGCTGGCCCATGCTGAATCAAGCCACATTGCTCGGAAGCAAAGCCTGAGGGGGTTTCAAATGCAAGATAACCTATATCTATAGGTCACATGTACGTCAGTGCCTTTCTCAAACATGCAATCTACATTATAAAATAGTTTAGGTGCCAACTAAGTACAAAATATTAGGACTCAATTTTCTCTTATTGAGGTATTATAAAAGAAAAGAGTTTCATGGTGTGAAATAACTTTAGGGCATATGCTTAGGGGTTGATAACAATAAATGCATCTGAAATTAAATCAAGGGTTTGTGTTGTGAAAATAACCTGTGCCTTTCTCATAGACTAAGACAGCACCAAGCAAAGGAGCATAAAAACACAGGCTCGCAGTATTGTGTATATATGTAAACTGTGGAAGGCCTCCAGGCAGATACACAGCAGGGACCGTGTCCACCGTAGTCACAGACTAATTGTGTGATTGGACAGGCAGGAGCATTGGGGGAGCGTTGGGGAACATTGGCAGAACGCTAAGCCCAGGGCATAAATCTAAGGTTCTGCTCTGAGAGCTTGTGACAGCACTGGCCCACATATCAGCTTCAAGCCCATCAGTCTGAATAACAATCCACAGGGGCTCCTCAGAGGAAGGAGGGGGGTTCATCAGGCACCCCACAACAGGGGACCTCAGGTTTATATAAACTTTGTCTTGATACATTTCTAATAACAGTGGATAGCTGGGTAATAACAGTGGCAGGAGTCTATGTGTATGTGTGTACAGCAAGAAATGAATTCTGAAAGCACACTGTGGTCAGGTCGAATGTGATCTCACGCTGAGAGAGGCAGACAAACTATAAGCCTGTCTCTCTAATCCAACAACAGAAACAAGGTCTCAGACACCCTTCCAGCTGGGGCAGGTTAGAGGCCATGGGGTGTGTCCTACAATCCCAAAGCATTAATGTTCCTCAATGCATTAAACCTCAAGAACAAACAGAGGATGGTGAAATGAAGGTGGACGGCAGAAGGTCTCTATCATAATTGCTACATTGGTCAAAATGTGTGACTGGCTAAAATTCGCTCACCATTTTCATATTAGGTTTAACTTGGTTGTTTAGGAATAAATTGTGGAGAAAGTAGAAAGGAAGGAAGTAAGATGGAAATTCAAGGTTGTTCAGTCCCATTCCAACAGGGCCACACTCCTGCAAAGTGTACCATCAAAACAGCATATTAGGCCCCCTTCTAGCTAAGACATGTTTAGACAGGATTGTCCCCAAATCCAAGAACCTTCTCAACATTAAACTTTGAGAGGAACAGAGGTTGGTGAGATTGGATGGATAAAAAGAGGATCTCTCCTATCATTTACAGTATATTAATGGATGAAAGATGGTGAAGGGATGGGTTAACATACACCCAGGAATTTTACACCAGTATTTTTTTGCTTAAAAATCAAGAGTTAATTTTCCACACAGAGTTTAGTTTAAAACTGCTTTAGCAAATCTGGTTGGATGCTTTTGTGCAGTACTGAAGATGCTAAATGATTTATTTAGCGGTTTTAAAGGTAGGTTAAAAACTCTGCAGGAATGTTGTCCTACAGGACTGGACAACCTTGGAGAAGAAGCAGGAGGAACAATTGAGCGAATAGAGGAAAATATTGATAGAATGATTAACTGACACATGACCACCTAAGACAGTGAAGAAAAATCATAGCATTCTCAATGGTTCAGAGAAAACTGATGTCCATCTTGTTTGTCATTCGTCTATCCCTATTGCTCTTCTCTCACTGGAACACATACCATCAAGCAATGCCTCAAGCATAGCCCTGTTGTTTACCATGAGGAGATGACTAATCTTTTCATGAACCACTTTTTCATGCTCTCTAATCTATAAAGTGCCCTTCCAAAAAGTGAATTGTCTCTATTATTCTGAATTTAATTGTGTGACTCTTCACCATGGTCATTTTAAAAGTCAGCAATAAGGAGATTACACTCACACCCTTAACACCAGACTAGTTAATCTAATCCCTTTATCTGTCTACAATAGGTGCTTGCAGCAATTGATGTGAGACATAATACAAGGACCCATTGTGACACTCAGTGGGCAAAGTTTTTTATTTTTTTGTCTGTGCTAAAACAAATCTCAGTGTTAGCCACCACCAACAGATGGGCTCAACTATGGGTTTAATTGCACCAAGAGTCCAGATCGGAAAGTGTTTGACTTGGCTGGATGCTGTAGTAGTGAACAGGGATCCAGGTTGGTTGTATAAGCTCCAAATGATTATTGCTCAGTAGTCCAAAACTGATCAGGCATTGATATTAATGTTCAGCTGCACTTGCAGTGACATTTAAACATCTGGCATACTTATGTCAAAGACATATGGCCTCATCAATCAATAAGGTGCTGCTTATTTGGTCCAAACTTGAATTAAATTAAATGCTTTAAAATGCTACAAAAATAAATCAAGTATTCTCATTCCTTAGAGAAAATACAATATTTCAACAAAAACACTTCACTACTTTCAAACCTTTGTCCAGCAAATCAAAGTCAAGTGCTTCATGTGCAACCCACATGAAGAAACATAAAACGGGAATTTTTATCAAAGAGAGGACCCCTGCAGACTCTTGTGACTGTGTGTCAAGGTCAATATGTGTCTTATTGACAAGGCACGGTTGTAAAATGTCATGTCTTGTGATGTGACACCTCAAAACATAATGACATTTACTAATTAATAATTCATAATATTTGTAAAAAACACCTTAAAACGTCAATGTGTGTAACACAGTTTCACCTTAAGGATACAAATTCCTACTCTACTGTTAATGCATACTGCCCCAGTGAAAAGCTGCAGTGTATTATCTTTTTTGTAGATTTTTATTTTTATCCTTTTCATAATTGTAGACTCCCCCTATTTCCCTGCATACCATACTCAAACCAACATGCAACTATATATGATGAAAAAAATGTCTCTGCAGAGGTATTGAAATATTTTCAAGAAATATTTAAAGAGCATAAAAGCATTCTGTATGTCTATAGCAAGCAGATTGTGGAGAGTCAGTATGTCTGTCAGGTCTCCACTGCCTCCAGACCTTGTGTCCTCACACTCCCTGAGGATGACTCATCTTTTGGCTCCAACCATCAGACAAGACTGGCTGGGTAGAGGCAGTCTGTGCCCCAGACATGTGCCACTTCGTCTGGCCCTCTCTTCCACATCACCAGGCAGGGATTAGCTCTGCTGAATGAGGCCACCCCTACTCTGCATGAAATGGGGAAAGAGGGGGTTGAATCTTTCCCTTTGCTAAAACAAGACTTTTTTCCTGGCAAGACAACCTCTGCAGAGGGCAAGAAGACTTTCTGGTATAATTTGGGTACATAGGTATCTCCCATAGGTAAAGATGCTAGTGGAGAGAGTAGAAGTACTGGACCTGTCAATGTGAGGCAATGAGGAGGCAGAGGGCACCTCTACAGCCAGAAAATGATATTTTCAAATGTAAAGAAAGAAGAGGGTACAGCCAGGTCATATTGGGCCCAGTGGGATCGACAAAGTGCTTACTCTCAGAGCAAACCTGAACTCAACCAACTAATGTGGTGCACCCTTATCAACACTGGAGATAGGAAAAAAATCCCTGGTGGAGTTCAGTGCTGTCTATTTATTATTCCCAGAATGACTGAGGGCTGTACCCCAGCTGTCAAGCGTATGTAGTCTCTTAAAATGGACTGGTTTGTGTGCTTGCAGTGTGAATAAGATCTCAGCTGGTGTATACAAAAAAATGCTGTGCTCTCAATTTTACAAATTTTAAAAGAGAGCTGTTTTAGTAGAAAAAGAAAAAAAAATCATTACCTATTATTCTCTTACTAGGAATATGGGTTATGGAAAATAACTCTGAATTGATCAAAGTCAGACCCAATGTTCTTTACCAGAATTCAACACTATTGTATAAAGATTCAGGCTCTTGATTTCTGCCAAGCTGTCTATGTTAATGTGCTAGCTTTGCACAACTAATCACAGACTAGGTGTACTAACTGATGAATCAGTTTCAAGATTACAAGACTGTAAATCCACAACTCACACAGAAAGAAACCTTAAATATTCTGGGTTCAGTACAAATCAAGTTGACACAAAAGCATTTGTAGCTTATAGCTGATTCTAGAAAAATAAATAAATAAATAAATAAATAAATAAATAAATAAATAAATAAATAAATAAATAGTGCATGTCCCTCACTGTCAATATTTCAAACTGCAGTCATTTTATGTTTTTTTCTCCTTTTTTGTCCTATTGTTAACCCCAACTGTAACCCAGATGAAAATGAGGGTTAAGTAGAAATTAACTTTTGTGTTCACTTGAGATTCATTTATACTGATGCCTGGAATATTGCTTTGAGTATGTCAGCAAATAAAATGCTAGAAGTTCTAACATAGGCTCAATCCCAAAAGGCACATTCAATTTGTACTTGTGGTCTTCCAGACTAACAATGGCCATCACCTATGTGTCCAATTCGTCCACAAGACAGTTGGTTGTCCCAGTTCTCATTTTAATTTTCAAATGGTGCTCAGGAGTGCCCCCTTTGCATTCAATATACACAATCCATGTGCATTTCTGCAAAGCCTGAACTGAGGCAAGCCCCTAATAGACGTCTACCCAACAGTTAAAGGGCCATAATTAGGGAAATCCACATGGGTTTAAGATGCTATTTGGGATTAGAATTTACAAGACCTTGATTTGCTGGTTAAGGTGTGTTTATTTGGTAGTAGCTAAAGCCCTATTCAAACTACATAATTTTAATTGTTAATTATGACCTTCAAAGATACATTTATATATAATTTCCAATACTGCATAGTAAATGAGAATATAATGAGTGATTCATTTGTTTACACGCCAACTCGAGTACTCACAGGGCTACTGAATCCACTGTTATCCATCACCAATATTCATTAATTTATTTTATTTTAGGCTTAGTCCCTTTATTATTCAGGGGTCGCCACAGCGGAATGAACTCCCAACTTATCAGCATATGTTTTACGCAGCAGATGACCTTCCAGCTGCAACACAGCACTGGGAAACCCCTATACACTCTTGCATTCACATATGTCACCAATGTGATGGATCCCAGAAAAAAAATAAACAAGCATCGCAGGCATGGCATGGGTTGCCGTGCACTATGTAACACTACACAAGAATAAACAATTGGGTGTTGTGTCCCTGACACTCATTTGTCATATACCAATCCCTACAACATACTACTTCAACCAAATCATGCCAAAAAACAGGAAAACATTGTATAATCTGAACAGAGCTTAAAACATGCTGGACAATGGCCCTCCAGGAGCAAGATTGGACATCTCTACCCTACAACTATACTGACTACTTACAATTTTTGGAGACTTAAAGATGGCTATGATGTAGATGCACACAAGTGTAACCATGTCTCCGTACTAGCCTAAATCACTGCACCATTAATGACATAAATTAGCAAACCAAGATCACTCATGTACTTAGTCACAGTGAGACAACACGGCTGCTGCTCCTCGGGTCAGATGACTGTTAGTAAGAGGCTGTCTCAGCATCTGAGGCAGAAGCACTTATCTACTCCTACTTATATAAACCATAAAGACAGGTCAGCCAAGGCACTATGTATGCACTAAAGAGCCCAATGTATACAAGGATTAGACAGATATATGCCCTCTAATCTGTGAGTGGGTAATGAGATATAGCAGGAAGGAGGGGTCAGAGTTAAGGTTGAAGCTGGTGTGGGGTGGAGGGCGCTTGGCTGTGCGCCACCCCGTCTCTTCACATGCTGCGCTAAGAGGACGAAGTGTGCTGCTAATCCATCAGCAATTCTTGGGGAGAGGAGAGAGAGGGAGAGATGGAGGAGGTGTTGTAGATAAAGAGACGAAGAGGAGGAGAGGAAAGCGGGGGCTTCAAAAGAAATCAGCTATTGATCTAGCAGATGACACAAATGTGTACTGTCTGTGTGTGGATTATAAATCTGTGACTACAGTACTCTTTGTGTGCATACAGTATATGTTAACTATGTAAAAAAGTGTTGTGAAGTGTAGTTATTATTGTCAATAACATCAGCACATGCAAATATAATGGGTCTCCTAAATTTATATTTTTTAATAGATAGCTCTGCTTGTAAACCTAGATTTTTGACTGAGGCACAGTTGCTGTGTAAGCCTGATCATGTGTCCAAAGCACAGATGCCTTTTTAGGAAATACACATACAGTGCATCCGGAAAGTATTCATAGCGCTTCACTTTCTCCACATTTTTTTTATGTTACAGCCTTATTCCAAAATAGATTCAATTAATTTATTTCCTCAAAACTCTACACAAAATACCCCAAAATGACAATGTGAAAAAAAACATTTTTTTAATTATTGCAAGTTTATTAAAAATAAAAAACCTAAAAAAAAAAAATCACACAAGGAAGACAAAGGAATTGTCTGTAGACCTCCGAGACAGGATTGTCTCAAGGCACAAGCCTGGGGAAGGTTACAGAAAAAATTGTGCTGCTCTGAAAGTTCCAATGAGCACAGTGGCCTCCATCAATCCATAAGTGGAAGATGTTTGGAACCACCAGGATGCTTCCCAGAGCTGGCCGGCAATCTAAGCTGAGTGATCGGGGGAGAAGGGCCTTAGTCGGGGAGGTGATCAATAACCCGATGGTCACACTGTCTGAGCTCCAGCGTTCTTCTGTGGAGAAAGGAGAACCTTACAGAAGGACAACCATCTGTGCAGCAATCCACCAATCAGGTCTGTATGGTAGAGTGACCAGACGGAAGCCCCTCCTTAGTAAAGAGCACATAGCAGACCACGTAGAATTTGCAAAAAGGCATCTGAAGGACTCTCATACCATAAGAAACTAATTTCTCTGGTCTGATGAGACTAAAATTGAACTCTTTGGAGTGAATGTCAGGTGTTACGTTTGGAGAAAACCAGGCACCGCTCATCACCAGGCTAATACCATCCTTACAGTGAAGCATGGTGGTGGCAGCATCAGGTTATAAGGATGTTTTTCAGCAGCAGGGACTGGAAGACTAGTCAGGATAGAGGGAAAGATGAATGCAGCAATGTACAGAGACATCCTGAATGAAAACCTGCTTCAGAGTGCTCTTGACCTTAGACTGGGACGACGGTTCATCTTCCAGCAGGACAATGACCCAAAGCACACAGCCAGAATATCAATGGAGTGGCTTCACAACAACTCAGTGAATGTCCTTGAGTGGCTCAGCCAGAGCCCAGACCTAAATCCTATTGAACATCTCTGGAGAGATCTGAAAATGGCTTCCCATCCAACCTGATAGAGCTTGAGAGGTACTGCAAAGTGGAATGGGCCAAAATTCCCAAAGAAAGGTGTGCCAAGCTAGTGGCATTATATTCTAAATGACTTGAGGCTGTAATTGCTGCCAAAGGTGCATCAACAAAGTATTGAGCAACGGCTGTGAATACTTATGTACAGGTGTTATTTTTAGGGGTTTTTTTGTTTGTTTTTTGCAACAATTGAAAAAAAAAAATTTTCACATTGTCATTATGGGGTATTGTGTGTAGAATTTTGAGGAAATAAATGAATTAAATTCATTTTGGAATAGGGCTGTAACATAAAATAAATGTGGAAAAAATGAAGTGCTCTGAATACTTTATGGATGCACTGTAAGCTGTAGGTCATGTTGGATATTGCATGCATATTTGAATATCTATGCCTGCAATAGATTTAAAAAAAAAAAAGAAGAAATTTGATTAACACAACATGCCAAGATGAGCATCTTAGATATAGTAATTCTAAAAAGTTACCAGTTTACATATCTGTAGTGTCTAGCCCTTGATGCAAACAGTAAGGTCACACTGGTGTAATTAGAATGTTCAGGTCCTCACATTATTAGCTGCTGAATTCAAAACTGTTTTTCCACTATGACTTGCACCTAGCCAGAGAAAGATGTGAATGCACTTGTCAAATCACGATTTATCAGTGTTATCAATCAAAATAACTTTTTCAGACATTTTCAGACATATGTACTGGAGATGTAAAATACACGCTGATATCTATGGAGACAGCAATATTTAATATTCTTAAACACAATCAGAGACTTTATTCACATCTGATACACTTGTTTATGTTACTAGAACATTTACTTTATTCTTCTCCCAATTACATTAATTTAATTCAGAAGAAGTTAAAGTGTTGTAAATCTAGCAGCTCTAGTCTCTCCACTGCAGCGCAGGCTAACATGCTGTCACCCATCACCTGCTATACATCAAATAACATGATCTTTATAAGTTGTTTAAATGTTCCTACGCATATTTGAGAATCGGCATGTCAGATGTTTCATAATATCATTAAAAGGTTTGTCAATATTTGAAAAAATATGGGGAAAAAAGGCATATGCATAATTCACCAAGGCTGCCGTGTCAGGTGATAAACTTGGAAAAGCCATTGAAATGTTAAAGCAATGCATTCTAAATAAAAAAAAAACATACATTCTGACCCAATCAATTCAATCCATGTGTTGTGTTTTATGCATTGGTTTAAACAAATCAAATGCAAAAATGCTAATTTGATGTGAATAATTATAATAAGTGTGTACATATAGTTGTGTATTCACATTAACCTAAAATAGGAAAGTATTTGAACACAGAAAAAGCAGCACAAAGAAAGCATGAGGTGAGGAGTGTCAAATTTAAAACGAATAACAAACAGATTCTGCTCTACTTAGTAGTACAATCTCTTTGTGCAGGGGTTTCAAGGGTATTTTCTGTAATTATCTGAAAATTGCTGCCATGACTGACATGCAGTATAAACAGCGTATTAAAAGTAGTGTCACAAATTACCATAGCAAAATTGCTTTTGTATTTAGCTAGTTAGACTACATGGGTGGGCCTAGCTTTTGCTACTTAGCGTGACACTTTGGGTGCTTCAGATAGTGGAAGGATCTTCAAATCAAATTAGAGTCATATCTCAATTGACGGCCGAGCCACATATATCAAGACTGCTCTGAAGTAATGAAAGAGACTAAAGCCAAACACATGGAGGACAGAAAGAGGAAATAGGTGATAAATAGAAGATCTGCTTGCCTGTGGTTCAGTTTAATATGAGGACATACGTGGCCTCTTCCAGCTTTCCAACTGAAGGTCAACATCTCTTTGTGCGTTTCAAACTCCACCGGCACACAATCAAGCCGGAATATATGAAAAACACAAATCACAGTCATTTGCTTTTATCCACGGCTGCGAGGACAATCAAGCCGTGTGTGGTTCTTGTCTAATAAACTCAACAGCAGAATTCCAACCTAACCGAACCACGTTCTACATAAAAGCCATTGACATTTGCCTCCAAGGAGTCAAACCCCTTTCCTTCACGCACCGTTCGCCAGTGCCAGATGCACAGGGAGGCTGGGACTGACTGCCCCGTGTCTCCTCTGGCCTGATTCAGACTCCTCTCCCTCAGAGCTAAAGGGGCTTTATGGAGCACGAAAAACAAATGCGTTCTCCGAGACCCCCTCCAGATGCTTCCCCCGATACTGAGGGCACATAAGCTACATGTGACCGACATCTGGGGTGACATCATGTAAATTTGACCGCTTTGCTCAATCTGTAATGCAGAGGCCACAATGGGCATCGACATATGCCACCATATGGCAAGACGCCTGATGTTGTGAAGGAAAGGAGATATTGGTAGCATTGTTCATTTTTCACACAGTTGTTCATTTTATTCATTGCAGCTTTAGCCTGTAGATGGAAATGACCTTTTGAAATGAGTCAATAATTTGTCACAGCATTTTTTTAAATAGCAAAACAGTCTCAACACTGTTGTCTGTGTGGCTTTACAAACAGTCAGACATTTGCATGTCATTATATCACTAACCTTTCAGCAAAATCAAAGTAAAATTGAGTTATGAGGTTTTTAACCAGTGAATGTAAGAGATATGTGCTTTGTGCTTTCTTTGTATGTCATTTGAATGGCCACAGCTGTGGTAATAACTGCACAGCATTATGTTTTTGTCCAAGTTTGCTGGAGCTGTGTCGGCCCACAGTGTTTTTTATCAATCTTTGCATATATTTGGCCACAATCTCATGTTATAAAAGATGAACTGCTATGCAAAGGCTATTTCAGGCAATGACTAGACACCAAATGCAGGACTAAGTCTCTCTTCTTTACTCCACAAATTCATAAAACATTGGAGTAAAGACAATACTGTACTTATTGAAACAACCTGTTTTTTACTTGCTCATGGATTTAAAACTGAATCACATTGTATAGTTATAATTGCAAACTGAAAATAACTCAAATGGAAACACACAATTTAAACAAACAAACAAACAAACAAACAAACAAACAAACAAACAAACAAACAAACAAACAAACTCCCATATATTGCACAAATAAATACATTAATAATATAAGAATAATAAGTCTAGATATTCACATTTTCCACATTTAGTTCAAAATTAAGAAACCATATATAATGTGAAGTACTTTAATTTTAAATGTGTGATAATGTAAATTAAAAATTAATAAAACCTCCATGGACATGTTTATATATAAATATATATATGGGCAGAACGGTGGCGCAGTGTGTAGCACAATCGCCTCACAGCAAGAAGGTCGCTGGTTCGAGCCTCGGCTGGGTCAGTTGGCATTTCTGTGTTTGCATGTTCTCCCCGTGTTTGCGTGGGTTTCCTCCGGGTGCTCCAGTTTCCCCCACAAGTTCAAAGACATGCGGTATAGGTGAATTGGGTAAGCTAAATTGTCCATAGTGTATGAGTGTGAATGGGT
>CAIGQW010002378.1:1822347-1835804 GCA_903798125.1 Danio choprae
GTGTGTGTGTGTGTGTGTGTGTGTGTGTGTGTGTGTGTGTGTCTGTAGGATGTATGCTATCTTTAACCCAACTATTTTATCTATGTACTTTATTTTAACAGCCAGAGTCAAGTTCTGCAGGTACAGTCAAACCAAAAATTATTCAGACACCAGATAAAATGTTAGATTTTTATATTAGATTTTTTGTATATTTTTATTTTGATTATTGTTTTATATCATTACTAGTGGATGCAGGGCACTAAAGCTCATTTATGCAAGTGAGGATAGCAAATTAAAGCAAACTGTGACATATCATACATTATTCCATCTGTGGACTAAAAATCAACAGGAAGGAATCTGGAAAATATACTGAAGTTCAGGTTTGCATGAACCTGGTTGACGTCAGTGCAGGAGACTATAGACTGTCACTGAGGTTAGGGGTGTCCCAACAATATATTGTATTTATAGTTCTTTATATATTGTCTTACTAACAGTCTGAAATATTTGTGATTAAATATAATTCATCATGGGCCTCACAGTGGCGCAGTGGGTAGCACGTTCGCCTCACAGCAAGAAGGTTGCTGATCGCTGGTTCGAGCCTCGGCTGGGTCAGTTGGCGTTTCTGTGTGGAGTTTGCATGTTCTCCCTGTGTTGGCGTGGGTTTCCTCCGGGTGCTCCGGTTTCCCCCACAGTCCAAAGACATGCGGTACAGGTGAATTGGGTAAGCTAAATTGTCCGTAGTGCATGAGTGTGAATGGGTGTGTATGGATGTTTCCCAGAGATGGGTTGCAGCTGGAAGGGCATCCGCTGTGTAAAACATATGCTGGATAAGTTGGCGGTTCATTCTGCTGTGGCGACCCCAGATTAACAAAGGGACTAAGCCGAAATGAAAATGAATGAATGAATAATTCATCACATACTGTAACTTTAAAGCTATCTCACAGAATCTGGAGAAGTGGGATAAAACAGGGTACTTTTTTATATAGATTACTGACTTTGCTTTGTACAACCTTCCAACTATTCTCTTTTATAAATAAATACATAAATACATGCTTTTTACCCTGCATCACTTATTGGCAACGTCATCAGACACTAAACATCAATCAAGATATGTTCAACATTTCAAAACACAATCTCATGTTAGCAGACAGATCACATTTTTTCACATGTGACCAACATTTCCGCAAATATACTGTGTAATATGAAATATTCATCTGATCAAAATAACAGGCAGGATGATCAGGATGAGAGCTGACACATCTGGCATTGGTAATGAAAACCTGAATGTGTAGCAATTTTAACTATCAAATTTATTAGATCCATCAATTAATTTATTAAAGCTGACACTGATACACTATGGTGGACTTTTTAGAGGAAAAACTGTCCCTGATATTGGCTGATATATAACATTTTAATGAATGTCTGACAGTGTAAGCATGAAATGGAAACACAACTTTAAAATCATATAAAAATGTGAGTCATTAAAAACCACCTTTTTTTTAAGTTCTTTTTCATTATTAAAATAATATTTTTATTCATTTAATTGCATATAAATGACTGATCCCTTCTCTGTGGACATACTGTTGTAGATGTAATGAAAAGATAATAAAGGCCATACATTTGATATAATAAACTTAAATTGAAGAGGATAGTTGTGTTAAATTGATGCTATTTTTAATCCCTCATAACATTTACAATTGAAAATATTTTATTTTTAAGCCTACAGTAACAATATATATATATAATTGCTTGACAGGTTGCGTCCCATGTCTCAAAAATCAGTGACATTATCAATATGAATTTGTTCAGATATATAATTTGTTCAGATAACCTCATATTTCACTACCATTTTCTAATCTATAGTGAATAAAATGTGAGCAATGTTGTGAGCGTCTGAGTAAATATTGTTTTTGACTGTATACAGGCAGTCACTCATGGTGGCAGTGTTTTCTAGGGCGACACTTGGCTTTCCATGTGCTCAGAGCTAGCAGGCGTCTGCAGTTTCAGGGGATTGCAATTCTATGAAAATGCTTGTTGATCTTGTGGGTGACCTTCAAAGAGATTCCCTCCTAAATTCAGATCTATCTAGAAACAAGAAAAAAAAAGGTTTTGACCATGAAAATGTCTCTTTACCTACTAAATGTCCAAATATAAGGTATGAAAAGGTCTCCTTTACACCTATATTTAAGTGTAGCTCTATCAGCATCACAATTTTTTTAGAGGCAATATTATAGGACCATTTTTTAATTATTTTTAAGTCAGACACAAACGTATCCGTCTTAATTCAGCAAGTGAATTAAATGTCACAATGTACCGTCACAAAACTGGTAACAATGCTTTCAAAATAATCTATATATACACACCGTCAACTTGTAATAATTGACAGCTTGTCACAAATAATGTCTAAAGCTAAACGTGTATTCAATATGAATTTAAATATATTTTTAGTATCTCCTTCACCTTCAAAGTACCTATATGGTTCAAAAGTTAAAAGTTAGTAAGACTAAGATTTTTAAAACACTTTTTTATTTACCAAAGATATAGTAGACTGAAGGGCGGTGCGGTGGCATAGTAGGTACCGATGTCGCCTCACAGCAAGAAGGTCGCTGGTTCGTGCCTCAGCTGGGTCAGTTGTCATTTCTGTGTGGAGTTTGCATGTTCTCCCCGTGTCCACATGGGTTTCCTCCGGGTGCTCCGGTTTTCCCCACAAGTCCAAAGACAATCGCTATAGGTTTCCCAGTGATGGGTTGCAGCTGTAAGGCATCCGCTGCGTAAAACATATGCTGGATAAGTTGGCGGTTCATTCCGCTGTGGCAACCCCTGATTAATAAAGGGACTAATCTGAAAAAAAGTTAATGAATGAATAGTAGACTGAGCAAACAGGAAAGCATTATTGTTATTATTCTTCTTATTATTATTATTAAGAGGATAACACTATTATTATTATTATTATTATTATTATTATTAGTAGTAGTAGTAGTAGTAGTAGTAGTAGTAGTAGTATTAATTTCTAATACATGTGCTTATTTAAAAATGTCTATTCATCAAAGAAACAATACAAAATGACATTTTACATACACACAAAAATAAAAATAAGTAGACCAGCCGTTTTTACATTGATAAACTTTAAATTATATATATTGTAATAATATTTTAACCTGTTGTTTTTAAACAAATAAATGCAGTCTTGTTGGGCATTCATTCAAAGACAATAAACACATCTAAGCATTTGAATTATGGTGCATTTGTTTACATTAATTATATTTATATTGCTATAACAAAACTATAAATCTTAAGTAAAACTTAAGCTGAATTTAAGCTGAAAACCAAACTTAAACAGATCACGATTCAGATCCAGTTCACATGCATATTTAAGTTCTCATGCGCCATGTGCTAATCTAATTTTGCTCGATTTCCATACCCATCAGATGGCTTCTGGAGCAAAAGTATACTTCTCACCATCTGGGATGACCCGCTTTACTGCATAGATCGCATCGCCCCAAGTTCCCAGCTCTTTGACCTGACCCCTGATCTCTGCCCTGTGACCCCAAGCGCAGCCATTAGCATCAGAGACAGGGGGTGTAACTGGACACTCACTATTACACAGCGGCTGATTAGAGCAGGGCCCGGAGAGCACAGGTATCATGACCTTTAACCCAATAATGAAATTAGCGCTTAGCAGCTTATATTCAGGGTCAACAAAAAAGGTCAAGCGTGAAAAAGAGAAGCCCTTATTACCAGTCAAGGGTGCCAAAGTCTTGAGGAAATAAGGAGAGATAAGGACAATCTACACAGTGCTAATGAGGAACAGACTAGTGGTTCGGACACTGAAGGTCCTTCTGACTAGTAGCGTGCTTACACTTGTGTGAATCTGGCATCACATTATGCAAGAAGAAACTTGGCCATGGTAGTCTTGCTGGTTTGTTTGAAAGCCTAGTCCATCAGCATCTTAAACACAAGAGTCAGACCACTTCTGTTTTAGTAGAAAATGTGACAACCATCAAAACATCTTCATCCCTTTAATCTCCAAACCTAATTCCTAAACTCAGCCCTCTAAAAACACATCTGTCAGTCCAATGCCTGAAACCCAAAAGTGATTGACAGGTAGATTTAACCCTTCTGGTCCTACTTATCCCACTTTGAGCGGGATTTAAACTGCTATCTCCAGCAGGAGAGGTGGAATTGTTAACGTCCAGAATGTTCTAGTCCAAAGGCTCTAGCACAGTGGTGTTCAATTCTGGTCCTGGGAACCCTCAGTTCTGCTCATTTTGTGTATGCAATTTAACACACCAGATTCAGATCACCGGCTCATTAGAAGAGAGCTCCATGAACTGAACTGTCTCTGATAACAGAGACATACAAATCATGCAGAGTGATGGGTCCCCAGGACTAGGATTGAAAACCACTGCTCTCTTGAGGGAGTAAGACTTACTGTACTTGAGCATCTCCAGCCAAGCATGACTCTCATAAACCTCACACCCTAATTGAACCTCTCTGAATTGTAGAATTATATGAAAGGAAAATTGATTGTAGGATTCAAATTGTATTTCTAGCATGGAAAGTGAGCTACCCAATAAAGATCACAACTTCAGTTGCTACTACACATTTTACAAACAAGAAAATGAGATTAACCTGCTAGCTCCTTCTAGCTGCCCTCTGTTACACTTACTTCCCTTAACCTCACTTCCGCCCAGATCACACAACCATTGAAACCCCTCTAGTTCTATCTGGCTCCTACTAAGACGGATTCAGACGTACATCTCCATTAATGACTGAAGCCTCTAGTGTGCTTCTTGAGACCATGGGCATAATGTCCAGGACACACCAAGCAGAAATCAGCAGTGACCATATTGTCATCTTGCATCTGCTGCCGTCTAGACCAAAAAGTTGAGTGTGAACACACTGAGGAGATGACAGCAGACTAACCGAGAACGTGTGTTCTGTGCCTGCATGAAATGATGCATTTTCCAAAACTGCAGGTTGCAGTCTGCATTGTCATTTCACAAGGGGTAACTGGAACTAGTGCTGCACACATACCTACCATAAACTAAGCAGCATTCACACACCAGTTTCACAGTACTTCTCTTTCACCACAGAGGGATTCGCTTGAGCACATGTCTGCTAATCCATATCTTTTAGAAATATTTAATAAATAAAATGAAATTACTTTTTTTTGTACTCTTTCTTGACTTGCATGGTTTCATTCCGTCATTTCAGTTTGTGTTTTCACACTCTGATTTGTAGTTGAACAGCCAATTAGAGTGCTCATTTTCACAGATGGCCAACACTGATTCTACATGCTGAACTCCCTCTGACGTGAGTCCAATGACAGGCAATGTGTGGATCAAAACAAACTATCCTAACAGACACTTATAGACAGGCCGATGCTGCCCAACAGCCAACCAGGTGTGTCCCGGCCCTAAGAGAGACTTATGGCTTGTTTCCACTGAGAGGTATGGTCTTGTACAGTACAGTACGGGGCACATTAATTTCCATTTGTATTGTCAAATATACCAAAATAGCAAAACTTACTCTATCACTGTTTTCACCCGTTTCATAAGGATGGAGCTAGACTCACTGCAGAATGCTAACTGGTTTAGAGAGAATCATCACCAGTCCGTGCATGCAACAAGAGAGGAATAACAACACATGAAGTGCCTTTTTTAAATATACAGCTAAAGCCTGACACCATAATAGTACAATGACAAACCATGGTTAACCCAAGTTCAAACAAAGCGTGTCATCTTCTTGTGACATAGCCACATGCAAGAACAGTATCTGATGTATGTAGTCCATTGTTGTTTATGAGGCATTCACATCACATCTAAAAATGAGTGGAAAGAACTACTCCAGGTCTACATGTGCATCTGCAAGCAGTATTTGAACCAGTGTTTCTGGCACAGAAGGTGGAAAGCTAAGGTAGCAAGGACCCTAAAAAAAAACACAGCCCCTAATGCAAGCTGCTAGTGGGTCTCCACCAAACCACACTTCCCTTCCAGGTCACGACACCAATGTAACCTCTCCACTTTTACTCGACCCACTCTG
Source organism: Danio choprae (assembly GCA_903798125.1). Lineage (NCBI taxonomy): Eukaryota > Metazoa > Chordata > Actinopteri > Cypriniformes > Danionidae > Danio > Danio choprae. The sequence goes on from CAIGQW010002378.1 coordinate 1,828,372, forward strand.
TACAGTATTCAAACCAGTTTTTTTGGCACATGAGGTGGGCGAGCTAACAAGGACACTGAAGACCACAGCCTCTGACTAATCAGTCACTAATGTACCTCTTGGGGTCATGAATATACATTTTACTTTACTTATCTGGATGCTGTTAAATAGAGAGTTAGGGGAGTTACTAACTAAATATAGTGATGCTACTAACTAAGCACAACCAAATACTACATTTTTAAAGGCCATAATGTACTGTACGTGCAATGCTGCACTCAATTTGCTGAAGAGCTTGATGCACTTAAGTGAATTAATTCCATATGACACCCACTTAAATCTGATGGAATCTCGAATCAGCAATCTAGTTAATATTAAATGTATTTAAAGAAGAAAATGTACATACAGATAATATAACTCTAATGAAATAGAAGACCAAGTGTCTACTTGGAGTACATTGTTTTCTTACATAGGCAAGTACCCTTTAACAAAAGTGTGAGTGTACAAATTAAAAGTTTTATTTTAAAGAACATTTAACTCATGTTTTATAAATGTATTTATAATCCTATGTCATGGGTTGCATCTGAAATCACCTACTACTCAATAGAGGTACTACATTAGAATTTGAGTTTACTACATGACCATAAGAAAAGTACATTCTATATGTGAGTAGCATGAATGTGTTGGAAAAATAAAATTGAATGAAGAGAGAACTTAGTCCAGGAGACTTGAAAACAAGCAGAATTTCTTCATTGAGACATGTTGGTTGATCTGCAGTCAAACAGCGTCTTCAAGAAGTCCACGAGTCTGCAAGAGCCTACAGGAGTCTCCTACAGGTCTGAGGTCTGCAAGTTTTATCACAAGTCTGTAAACAAGTCTAAAATGAGTAAACATATGTTTTAAGGAGGAGGGGAGTGGCTAGGTGGAGATGGCTAAACAAAGCATGTAAATGAAGTATTGGAGTCAGCAAGATAACCGGCATATAGGTGTTAGAAACCTGCCCACCTACTGACCACCCAAGTTTATCAACAAAATGGTTTCTTTGGCCTGAAAGTATCACCCGAAGACAAATGCAGCATAGCATTTGCATCACTTTGGCTCAGCCAGTACTCAGAAAACAAAAGGTTTAATGTCCCTCATAGATGGGCTGTTACAGTTTTGAATGAAATGATATAATTAAAAACCAAAGAATATAACTTTTCAGTTATTTATAGATTATTGTTAATTTGGAACTAGATTATATAAATTTATATTTCCACAAATGTAACTCGATGTACCATATCCGCCATTGTCATTTTTATGTGACCAACCCATGTCAGTTGCAATGCTTCACTCCCATTCACAAATTCTCTCATGTGGCATCGTGGGATAGCATATCGTCCATGAGATACACACTTCAGAATCTCACCGGAAGTAGTAGGTCATCCGGGTACTTCTCGTATACTGTTTTCCGAATACTATGATTTCAGACATACTACTCGGCTCGCAAACTGCTTTTAACATACTATATAGTATGGAAGTATGCAATTTAGGACACAGCCATGCATAAAGAACCACTTGACAAACAAAGTAAAGTGTTTTTACACATACCTGTATATAATGTATTTGATTGCAACTTCACTACACATTAAAATATATTTAAATATATAATATACAATTTTTTTAAATAATCATATTTAAGTATGTGTTAGAACATGAACTGGATGCTGCTGAGAGCTCACTAGGATATAGATATCCTTAAGACTGACATACTGATAAAGTATGAGACTGACATACTGATAAAGACTGACATACTGAGAAAGTATTTTGATTTCACTAGACCTTTATAGTATATGTTAAATGAACATTTTTTTTAAGGATTCAAACTGTTAAATAAACATTGTGGGCCTTAAATGTATTAAATTAAATAGTTTAATATATTAGCAAGTGTGTATTTACATAACAGAACTTACTTAAAGCACCTTCAGTTAACAAAAAATTCACTTTTATGGATTTTTAAAATAACTTGGTCTCAATCATAAAATGTACTACACTGTTTTTTTCATGTTCCTTCTGGTTGTGTCCTTAACAGCTGCTTGGCAGAAGTGCTGTGGTTTCAGATCATGCCGATAGTCTTGAGGAAAGGCAAGAGCTGGAGGATTGCATGGCTTTCATCTTTCATACTGTGATTGTTATTTCATGAGCTCGTCTCTCCACACTGGACTTTTGAGTCAACAAGGATATATACGTGAAGCCGTGGCCTCGTGCAGTACTGGGTCATGAGTCAGTGTTATGACACCCAGGACTCCACTAGAAGCTCTAGTAGACATGCCTGTTCCATAACCCTGCTCCCGGGGGCCCTGACTAACATCCTGCAGAGATAAACAACTGGCACCTGAGAGCATGCTCAGTCTAGCGCTGCACACTGCTGATTCAGCAGCTCAGCTATGCAGATAAGAGCAGACTAATCTCTGACTGCGTGTGTTTGACAACATGTCACTCAGAGGAGTTTGCATTGTTGTGACTGGAGAGCAGGTTAATGTGCAGGAGTCGGCCTGACTGACGGCTTGCATTTATAGATGTGCCTGACTACATGCCTATGCATCAAACGAGAGCTGCGACTAACAATGATTTCTAAAATGTATTAATCTGTTGATTACTTCACTGATTAAACAAATAAATAATAAATAATGAATAAACTATTAATGTTAGTTCATTATTAAAATGTCATTATTATACTTTATTCTATGCATTATCCATTTAATCAATAAGCAAATTTGGTCACGAAGAACAAAAAGGCAGCAAAATAATATTAATAATAATAATAATAATAATAATAATATTAATAATAATAATAATAATCTGTTAATTAATTTATTAATTTCTTTTCTTTTCGGCTTAGTCCCTTTATTAATCTGGGGTCGCCACAGCGGAATGAACCACCAACTTATCCAGCATATGTTTTACGCAGCGGATGCCCTTCCAGCTGCAACCCATCACTGGAAAACATCCACACACACACACCCATTCACACTCATACACTACGGACAATTTAGCTTACCCAATTCACCTATACCGCATGTCTTTGGGATTGTGGGGGAAACCGGAACACCTGGAGGAAACCCACGCCAACACGGGGAGAACATGCAAACTCCACACAGAAATGCCGCAGAAATGACCCAGCTGTGAGACGATTGAGCTACCCACTGCGCCACTGTGCTGCCCTAAACTGTTATTATTATTATTATTATTTTATTATTATTATTATTATTATCATTATAAGGCTACCTCTTGATCCTCTGGTGACCAAATGTATTTATTATCATTTATTTATTATGATGATGATGATGATTATTATTATTATTATTATTTGTCCCTTTTATAATCTACCACCACACACAAACACACACACACACACACACACACACACACACACACACACACACACAGACTATGGCTGTCTTGTATTTTATTTTTATTCCTGGTCTGTTTGTTTTCTTTTACCTTTTTTATAAATTTGTACCTTTTTGATTTGGCCCTGTAATTTGTATATCTGTTTGCATAAAATATAAGTACAATTTAAATAAAAAATCTAATTACATTTTCAATTTTGTAATAATAATAAATGTTGTGTAATTTTATCATTGATTATTATACATTTTGTTGCTTAACTGCTGCAGTCATAAAACAAACTAAATAGATGTATTTTTACTGTACAGATTTAAATCTATTTAAGCATTTTCTATTTTTCCTATTAGAATTGTCATGCACAAATGGCAAAGGTTTGAAAGGTTCAATCATTGTAGAGTGGAAAACTCTTTCTGGGGAAAACTATTCCTGTATCAAAGAATTATATTCAATCATCAAATACAATGTCTCCATTAGTCTTATTCAGAGTGGGGCTCATTTTCCCAGATTCAGATTTGTTTTCAGGTCAGTTTTTCTTGAACAATTATAATATGAGCAAATTACCAAAAAAGTCTGAATATAATCTCTTATTTTTGACAGTCTCTTCTCATTTATGTAGAACATTGTTGAATACTGCAACTAAAGCTACAATTCTGCACCCTTTTGGCCAACTTACTGGGTAAAAAGGAATAAAAACAGTTGGTGTTTCGAATTACTGCCAGCTGGCATCCCAACCAACATAACAAGAAAATTAAATCAATAAGGAGAGCCAGATCCTGCATACTGCTCAGAATTATCACTGTAATAGATCTATTTTCACCTTAAAAAAAATTCTTACCTTTATAAATACACTGAAGACAGGCCTATGGAATATGAGCTGCTATGGACTACATGTCGGGCAAAGCCCTAGCGGGGGTCTTGATTTTTGTTCATGTTCCACTTGTGATCTCCAGTTGTGATGTCCTATAAAAAAGACCAAAATTAATCATTAGTATGGCAAAAATGTGGTCCTTTCCTGCTATTTATTTTGACCTCGTTTTAACAATTAATGAAGCATTGTGAATTTATTTTCATTAAACTTAAAATTATATTTAGTTCAGGATATTAGGTCTATGTAGCTATTTTATATAATAGCGTTTCACAGTTCATTATCAGTTTATTTAGGCTAATAATATGCAAAAGAAAATGTAAGCAGGGTGTAAAAAAATCAACAAAAAACTGTAATATAAATTTTAAAAAAAAAACGTTTTTTCTTAAAATATCACAACTGTATTACAATTTTTATCGAATAATAACTTCAATGTATTGTAACAAAAGTTACTACTAACCAGTTGGGGGTAATGCATTACAAGTAACCCAATTTATGTATTAAATTACTTTTTTAAAGTAACCAATTAATGCAGTAACACAAGTAACTGAGTTACTTTTTCAAAAAAGTAATGCCAGCTACATGTTGTTTTGCCATTTACTGACTGACATTTATTCTCCCGTGTTTAATATATTAGCCAAATAATGAGAAAGAACCAAATCTCCTATCACAGCTATGCTGATGATGACACTCAGATCTACTTAGCCTTACTGCCTAATGACTTCACCCCCATTGATACGCTCTGCCAATGCATTGATGAAATTAACAGTTGGATGTGCTAAAACGTTCTTCAGTTAAACAAAGAGAAAACTAAAGTCATTGCATTTAGGAACAGAAATGAGGTTCTCAAGGTGAATGCGTACCTTGGCTCTAAGGATCAAACAACAAACAATAAGGTCAAGAATCTTGGTGTGATTCTGGAGTCAGATATGAGTTTTAGTAGTCATGTCAAAGCAGTAACTAAATCAGCATACTATCATCTCAAAAACATTACAAGAATTAGATGCTTTGTTTCCAGTAAGGACTTAGAGAAACTTGTTCATGCTTTTATCACCAGCAGGGTGGATAACTGTAATGGACTCCTCACTGGCCTACCCAAAAATACAGTCAGACAGTTGCAGCTCATCCAGAACGCTGCGGCTAGGATTCTGACCAGAACCAGAAAATCAGAGCACATCACACCTGTCCTCAGGTCTTTACACTGGCTCCCAGTTACATTCAGAATAGATTTTAAAGTATTATTACTTGTCTATAAATCACTAAATGCCTAGGACCTCAATATATTACAGGTATGCTCACTGAATACAAACCTAACAGATCACTCAGATCTTTAGGATCATATAAACTAGAAATTCCAAGAGTTCAGTCAAAGCAGGGTGAATCCGCCTTCAGCTACTGCGCCCCCCGCTGCTGGAATCAGCTTCCAGAAATGATCAGATGTGCTCCAACATTAGGCACGTTCAAATCAAGACTTCTGTTTAGCTGTGACTTTACTGAATGAGCACTGTGCTATGTCTGACAGATCGCACTATTATGTCTTTCTTTTTTCCCTTTCTTTTATAACCTGTTTTAACACATTTTAATCTGTTTTTAATCAATTTTATTATTTGTTTTTTATTTTCTTATACTTGTCTTTTTTATTCCTGTTTATGTAAAAGCACTTTGAATTGCCACTGTGTATGAAATGTGCTATATAAATAAACGTGCCTTGCCTTGCCTATTATCTACAGGGGTTGGACAATGAAACTGAAACACCTGGTTTTAGACCACAATAATCCATTAGTATGGTGTAGGGCTTCCTTTTGCAGCCAATACAGTATCAATTTGTCTTGGTAATGACAGATACAAGTTCCGCACAGTGACCAGGGGGATTTTGAGCCATTCTTCTAGCAGAATAGTGGCCAGGCCACTATGTGATGCTAGTGTAGCATAACATTTCCTGACTCGCTCCTCCAAAACACCACAAAGTGACTCAATAATATTTAGGTCTGGTGACTGTGCAGGCCATGGAAAATGTTCAACTTCACTTGCATGTTCATCAAACCAAAAAGTATCATATTTAGTTAGTCTGAAACAACCCTTGAAAAGGGCCTCACAGTGGCGCAGTGGGTAGCACAATCGCCTCACAGCAAGAATCGGCTGGGTCAGTTGGCATTTCTGTGTGGAGTTTGCATGTTCTCCCCGTGTTCGCGTGGGTTTCCTCCGGGTGCTCAGGTTTCCCCCACAAGTCCAAAGACATGCGGTACAGGTGAATTGGGTAAGCTAAATTGTCTGTAGTGTATGTGTGTGAATGAGTGTGTATGGATGTTTCCCAGTGATGGGTTGCAGCTGGAAGCGCATCCGCTGCGTAAAACATATGCTGGATAAGTTGGCAGTTCATTCCGCTGTGGCGACCCCAGATTAATAAAGGGACTAAGCAGAAAAGAAAATGAATGAATGAATAAATCCCTTGAAAAAAATCCAATGTCCTAATCATATCATTATTCACATCCACAGCACATGACCATCATAACGTTCACATTCAGTCAACATACACTGCTATCTTTGTAACTACGCAGATACCCAACCCCGTCAGAACCAGTATATGACATCACAATATTAATAATGGTTTAGAGAACTAATCCTGTCTGAATAGAGCTTTTGTTTCTGTCTCTCTCTCAGACACACATACAGATGATAATAAATAACACAGATAATATTGGTTCATAATGAAAGTCTTGGCCAGTCGCAGTTTAATCTCTACCCCGCAGGGTTTTATGGGAAAACATTGCTGGACCCGTTGCAGGTGGGGACAGTAAAATCCAGAAGCCCTCTAATTTTAGCATGTATCTTTAATTGTTCAACGCATGACATATGACCTCATAAACGACTCGCAGGCATTTGGAGAGTCAACAAAACCAGGAACTTATTGAAGGGGGGAAAATGGAGCCAGTGCTTTATAACACAAAAACAGCAGCCATAAAAAAAAAATGTAGCGCGCTCAGACTTATTCTCCACATGTCCTGTTTACTTAAAGAATTCTGAATGTTTTGACCTCGATGGTATTTATAAACAGCAGATGGAAGTCCCCTTGTCCCTAAAAACCCCTCTGGAAATGAGATGCAATGAGATGATCTGGCATGAAAGGAACAGAGAGAGAGAGAGAGAGAGAGAGGGAGAGAGAGAGAGAGAGAGAGAGAGAGAGAGAGAGAGAGAGAGAGAG
>CAIGQW010002378.1:1835814-1856183 GCA_903798125.1 Danio choprae
AGAGAGAGAGAGAGAGAGAGAGAGAGAGAGAGAGAGAGAGAGAGAGAAAGAGAGAGAGAGAGAGAGAGAGAGAGAGAGAGAGAGAGAGAGAGAGAGAGAGAGAGACTATTTTTGGCTCAGCATGACATGATGTGGATTGCATCAGTTCTATTAGATAAGCCCAGCCATGTGGACTGCAGAAACGATCTTCATCTTATCTCCTGTGGTCTTCATCTCTTTTAGGAGGTGGACTCATTAAGAGTCCTTACGAGACACGCATGCTAATCTTCAGCACATCATCAAGGACGAGCCCGTTTGATAAAGCAATGGCATTAATTGCAGCCAGAAGAGAAAAGACGAGATGTGACGAGGACCAGAAAGAAGGGGAAAACAGTCAGTATGTCAGAGAGAGGGAAAAAAAGAGAAAGAGAGTGATTAAAGGACTCTCACACATCGACTGGCCTCAGGTGAACCTGGTTCATGGTGTTCTTATCATCTTCCTGTGAGGGAGTGAGGAAAGAAAAGTCATTAGTTTGAGTTCTGTGTCTGTGTAGCTGGCGTGGGGGGGTTGGGGGGGGGGGGGGGGATCGGAAATGCAGTACTCCGGTCAGGTCAGACTCAGTCCATGTAATCACAGTTGCAATAGAACATTCGGTTGTGTGTAGAATGTTAACAGGACACCTTATCCACAATGAGAAGTTTCTCATTTACTCATTCTCGTGTTATTCCAAAATGCTTGTTTTTTTTTTTACAGGGAGTATAAAAACTGAAATTCTTAAGAATGTTCATGTTGCTCTTTTACACAAGGACTGTATACAGTAAAGGCCCATTTATATTTCTGCATCAAGTTCACGTGGTAGACCCAGCATACACTTTGATGTACCCTGATATGCACCTCTCAAAAAATGCAACTACGCATTACAAAGCAGCAGAGCAAGATCTGTGATAGGCCAGCTTGGTATTGTTGACAATGAGTGTGGGCAGGGCTGAGAGGCATAATTGCGGAGCAGGTCCAGTGGCGCAAGTGTTTAACAAGTCTCAAGTCCAGTGGACAAACTCAAGATGGATACTTTTGTTTTGTGTTTATTTTATGATTAGAGTTTTTCTTTCTTCCTTAAATAAGTGAGTTTGAGCTACTGCTTTAACAAAAACAATGGCTCAACTCAACACATTGGAAACCTTAGTGGCTACTAGTGTTTTGAAAGTGTTACTGCCAAAGCAGCACATATAGAATGCAGAAATATAAATGCTCACAATGGTGCTGGCTATGTGCAAGGTATGCACCATGGGACATAGTCACACTTTACACTCTGCTATACTTTTCAGCATTAGTTATTACTATTAATATCTAAAATTACCGTTTATTTAGTCACTACATGTACTTTGAGATTCAAAATAAATAAATAAATAATTAAATGTTTGTCAAGGATGTCAATTAAAGGTTTTAGTTTTGCAGCTGTAATAGTGTTGTCACATTCAAGTGCAGGGAGCATTTGTAACCATAACCTTTGTACAAAGCATGTTGCAATCTAGTTTTATTTATTTATTTTTATTTTTATTTAATATTTTGTTCTCATTTTATGACAGGTGGCAACTAGTGCTGAAGTTAAATGCCACCACCTGCTACTGTACATGTTTACTATTACACAGACACCTTGATTTTTTTTTACAACTGTACCATATCAAATATTGTAAAACTATCAGTAGTTCTTTAGGTTTAATGGATACCAACCCTAATTTAAACATTTAAATGATTCTATTTCATGATTACTTAACACATACCTCCAAAGGGACAAAACAAGAATGAAACATTAAGTCTAAAATGATACAATTAAATGTGCAAAGTTCAAATGAGATGTGGCAAGAGCAGTGTAAACATTCTTCAACATATCTTCTTTTTTGGTTTACAGAAGAAAAAGTCATACAAGTTGGGGGGGGGGGGGGGGGGGGGGGGGTAACAGTAAATGACGGCATTTTTGCAATTGTGGGTTTGTATCGCCTCAAATTTTGCAATATGCAGTAAGTTAAACAGAACAGAACAAGCCTTTAGGTTTGAGAGTGGTTCCCAAAAGGCCTTTTTTTAGCTTCTTAGCCTTTGCCGTATGCACTGTAAACAATAAACTGCAGTGTTCCCAAGTAGCTAGCACTACACAGACAGTTAAACCACATTCCAGCCTTTAATGGAGCGTAACTTGTTGATGTATAGTGGTCAGTTCAGTCTCAAAGGAGGACTTTTAAGTGGATTTGCACATAAAACTCAAGAAAACTGATATAGAACCACATCGTATGGACCAGCAGTCCGGACACTGCTGACACAAGACATTTCAAAGCCAACAAAAAGATACTTTCAGGGAGTCATGTAAGCAAAGGCTTCTGACAACTCTTATGAAATATTATGACTTCAAGAAAGTCTTGGTTGCGGAGGAGTATTTCAGTTTGAAATGTCAAGGAAGGTTTTTATAAACAGAACAGTACAAAAGTGGGTTTTCAGCTTTGACTCACTGATCGTGTGGCTAAATCATTAAAACATTAGCCAAGCGTGCTAACAAATCACTTCAGTATCACATTGTCAGATGTTTGGCACAAAGTTACCTTGGCAGATTCTGTAACTTCTCAACAAACCTTCAGGCTACCCACACGACATTCAAAGTTTAAACCTGAAATAAAATAATAAACATTTATGGTTCACTAAAAGCAACAATGCTAGTGTCTGCTCTAGCGATTCTCGCTAATACCGGGTGTCAGTCTTTACTGGCTGATTTGAAAATTGACAGTGTGTAGAAACAAAAACAAGTTAGAAAAGACGTCAGTTGTCAAAAAAAAACAAGACAAGACTGAAAGACACTTATCTGTGGAGACTGTCTTGTGAAATTAGCAAAATGTCACTCAGAGACTCATTAGCTTGAAGGCTAGGAGATGGAGTTAGTGACTCAAGACGCTGTGTTAGAAGAACGTCTTGTCAAAAGGTTTTTTTGTTTGTGCTTGTGGGACACCAGCTGAATCAAATCAAATGCCAGGTGAATTCCTTCTTGGAGAAAGAGACAAAACAAGAATACGAAAAAGCCCTATTACCTTCAAAGCGTATCAATAGTCTGTGGTCTACGCAAACAAGCACTTAAAAAGGGATCAATGGAAGATGGGAGTTAAGTCAACAAGGTGGAAACAGGGAACGAAGAGTCCAAAAAACTAACTTACTCTCACTTCTGTCTCTTTCTTCTTCACTGTTTGTTCTTATCTTTGCTTTATGAGTCTGTGTTTGTACTACAGACTGAGCACAATACCCTGATATCCCATCAAAGGAACGATGTGCTTTCATGACCCACGAGCACTTTGACAGGTTGAGAGAATCTTAAACTCACAGTTGTCTTTTATCCTTATCAGATTAACATCTGGAGTTTTTGGAGTCAGCGTTTACCATTTATTACTGAGAAAGGCCAGTGTTTGGTTACTCACATTGCGTGTCTACCTGTAGCAGCTGCTCACTGGGCTGTTTAAACAGTGTGTCTCCATAGTCAAGACAGTGAAAGGCATGCCTGTTGGTTGAAAACAGCAAAGAGAGCACAATGGCATGGCCCAGTCATGAACTCTGGTGTATAATATCCTTATCTAGCGGACAATTGACAGGTTTGGTGAGTCAGGGGATGTTAAAAGACACACTCTCTGGGCTGGCAGCTGTTATGACACTATATAGCCACAACGTGAGACAGAAACAGTTAACATCTTTTTATTTCCTGATGAAAAGACCAGCATGGCCTGTCAGCAGCATATGTTGTGTTTGGAGGATGCTGGTGTCCTGGTGTCTCCATCAGGTTTTAAAAAAACCTTGGAAAGTTAATCCAAATAATGAAAATTCTGTCATCATTTACTCTCGCTCATGTTGAATGACTTTCTTTTCCACACAAACTTGTATGAATTTATTTCTTGAGTGGATGATAAATATTTAGTACAACCCCAAATCAGAAAAAGTTGGGACAGTATGAAAAATGCAAATAAAAAAAGAAAGTAGTGACTTCCAAATTTACTTTGACTTGTATTTTATTGCAGACAATTTAAACACAACAAGCTTTATCTGGTCAACTTAATTTCATCTGTAAATATACATCTTTTCCTGTCACTCAGACTGGCAACACGTTCCAAAAAAAGTTGGGACAGGGGCCATTTAAGGCTAGTAATCAGGTAAATTGGTTGATTGAATGATGTGATTTAAAGCAGGTGATGTCAACAGGTGATTGTAGTTATGATTTGGTACAAAAGCAGCATCCAAGAAATGTCTATCCCTTTAGGAGCAAAGATGGGCAGAGGATCGCCAGTTTGCCAACAAATACATGAGAAAATTATTGAAATGTTTAAAAACAATGTTCCTCAAAGAAAGATAGGAAGACATTTGGATATTTCACCTTCAATAGTGCATAACATAATTAAATTATTCATGGAATCTGGAGGAATTTCAGGGTGTAAAGGACATGGGTGCAATCCTAAGCTGAACTACCATGATCTATGATCCCTTAGGTGGCACTGCATCAAGAATCGTTATTCATCTATCACCACATGGGCTCAGGACTATTTTGGCAAACCTTGTTCAAGTACCACAATAAGTAGTTACATGCACAGATGCCGGTGAAAACTGTACTGTGTCAAAAAGAAGCCCTATGTTAACAGTGTCCAGAAGAGCCATTTGGAGGCATCTGGGATGGACCATCACACAGTGGATACATGTACTGTGGTCAGATGAATCAGTACTTCAGGTATTTTTGGGGGAGAAATGGAGGTTGTGTGCTCCGGACCAAAGAAGAAAAGGATCATCCAGACTGTTACCAGCAACAAGTCCAAAAGCCAGCGCCTGTCACGGCATGGGGTTGTGGCAGTGCCCTTGGCAAAGGTAACTTGCAGTTCTGTGATGGCACCATTGATGCTGAAAAGTACATAGAGATTTTGGAGCACAATATGCTGCATTCTTTTCCAAGGACGCACAGGCATATTTCAACAAGACAATGCAAAACCACATTCTGCACAAATTGCAAAGTCCTGGCTGCGGAGGAAAAGGATACAGGTACTTGACTGGCCTGTCTGCAGTCCCAACCTGTCTCCAATAGAGAATGAATGGCACATTTTGAAGAGCAAATTGCAACAACAGAGACCCAGTACTGTTGCCCACCTTAAGACTTGTTTGCAGGAAGATTGGGACACAATTACACCTGAAACACTTCATCACTTGGTGTCTTCAGTCCCTAAACATATTTTGTGTTGTGAAAAGGAATGGCAACATTACAAAGTTGTAAATGCTTTACTGTTCCAACTTATTTAGAAAAAAATAAATAAATAAATCTTTTTTTTTTTTTTTGTATCTGCATTATCCATACTGTCCCAACGTTTTTTGATTTGGGGTTGTAGAATATATAGCTGATCTTTTCTGTAATCATTTAAAAAAAATTGTAACTAAGACTGACAATTTGGTCATCATTCACTCACCCCTTTTCTTGTTCCAAACCTGTTTGACTTTCTTTCTTCTGTCAATTGTAAAAGAAGATATTTTAAAGAAAGCTGGACACCTGCTTTCTTTGAAATATCTTCTTTTGTGCTCGACAGATAAAAAGAAACTTAAAGGTTTGAAACCACTTGAGGGTGTGTAAATAGAGAGTACATTTTCATTTTTGGGTGAACTATTCCTTTAAACAGCTTGGGTACAACTCTGAACATGAACCAACTTGTTTTACAGGCAACTGGCATGGCTAATCTTATCTAAACATGAAAAAAAATATCCTGAAAATCCATCTTGGCCTTGACGAGGTAAATTTACATTTTGGATAAGTATCCTTTTATCCAACTTCAAAAACTTATTTTACTGGTGAGCAAAAAGTAGTTACTACTGGAAGTCAGGGCAGTCTGGCTCTATACATTATTCTAGTTGCCTAGGGCCAGCTAATTATGCAAGGCCACACCTCCCCTCCCTCATGTCAAAGTGAGTCAGTGTTTACAACTTATGAAAGAATGAAGCTGAACTATCCTTCAGGTCATGAAAAGAGGGAATAAACACCATGAGAGTGAACTGCAGCAACAGCAATCAGGAAAACTACTCTTCTCTCTAAGTTTGATGCCAGGAAATATAGTAAAGTCAAGTTTATATCTTTACATCCAACATATAACTTGACTGAAAAGCTTTCTTGGTTTTTGAAATAATGGTGTTTTTACATTTTTGGGTGAACTATCCCTATACACACAAGATATTCTTGGTCAACCAACTCTACCAAATTATTTTATTTGTAGGCAGTATGGCTAGTACATTGTAAAGGGCCCATGAAATTCAAATGAAGTTTTTTTTAGATGTTATTATCAGTATTGTTAGTTTTTAGGATACCTATAAGCTAGTGCGCACTAAAACAGTGACAAAATTCGCATTCAGAAGATACAAAACCGATATAAACATATAAAGCTTGTAGTTTGTCACTTCCACCTATATGGATCAACGGTTTAATTTACGTCACTTTATACTTCAGTTTCTCATCAAATCGTGACCAGTCAAATGCTCTCTAGTATCTGACATGCCCCACCCTCTTTAAGACGCTTCAGAATTGATGTGCTTGAGCTAAACTACTCTCACTGGCAGAGCTGTGATAAAACAAAACGCTATTGGCTGTTTTTTAAAGGGGGGGAGCTACACTACGTCCCACCCTCTCTTCATGTTTCAGTTGAGATTATGTAAGACATCGAAAAAAAGCACATTTTAAAACACTTCATGGTTCTAAACCAACTTAAACCAACTTGCAAATTGAGTCATTTGGTCTTGACATGGGAGTCACTTTTCAATATATAAAGATATACTGGTGAGCAGCATGCCTATACGCTTGTATCCTATCTTTGACTGCCTTATAGTTGAAATAACCAGCATAAACTAGACTAAAATTCTACCCTTATGTTTTCAAAAGGATTAAAAGTGGAATAATGTGAGACAGAGAAGAAAAATAGAGAAAGAAGAGGCAGATGCCGCCCCTGCTTCAAACAATCACCATCAAATTGACTCATGTTTAACCTAGAGACCGCCTGCCATCTATCCAAACCGCAAGTTGGTTTTAACCTTTCCACAAAAACACTGCACTCTCACCAATGAAAAACATGTTTGTTCTTGCTAAAAGAAACATAAAAAAAGAGCTTGAGCACAGATATCAATCTCCACTAGACTTGGCACTCCAGTGAGTAGGCAGTGAACAGTGGTAAACACACACTTAAATAACCAACTAATGTTACCTAACGGTTACGAGTGCATCCCTAAGGTAAGGCCTGCTTTTGTTTCTCACAGAAAGCACAAGGGTGGGTCATCTCTGGTGTCAACTGTCCATTAGCAGGGTGGAGGGCAGACAAAAAGATGTGTACAGGTGCTTATGTGCATGTTTCTTGAGCATGTGCTTCTGGGCTCCAGCAGGATATAAAGAGACAGAAGGACTTAGAAACTGATCCAGGCTGCGGGGAGCTGACTCACCCTCTCAAATGGCAGTGGGCCTGGTCTCGTTGATAGCCGAGCCGGGTGAGCTTTGTGAGGCCAAGAGAGGAACAACACATGTCGCTCACCTGATAAGCATTGGGGAACTTTCTGCAGGACACAAACAGCAGTGAAACACTCCTTCTCTGCCTTTTCAGCAACCTGACACGAGTCTGACTGGGATTGGTACTGCATTTGCAACGTCACGCTGGTTTGTGAATTGTTTTGGTGTTAAACCTCATTCTAACGCATCAGGCTTTCCAAGAATGTACCTCGAATGTAACAAAAATGTAATAGAATTCTGTTATGTTTATTAAAGCCCTACTTTTATGCCAATAAAAAAATCTATTTATATCCATCCAAAGTAAATCAAAGTTTATGAATAATGCAGCATCACCTCTTTTTTTACACTTTCTGAAACAAACTATTCAGTCTTCCTAAGCCCCTCCTTCCTAGAGCCTATTCTTTGATTGGTCAGATGACCAAGTCTGTTGTTATTAGTCTCCCGCTTACAGCACGTGCCAGTAGCCATCTTGAGAAGCATCCTCAGCACTTGTAAACACAGTGATACAAATAATAATGTCCGTTTTATTGTATCAATTTGAGCACATAAATGGATGCATTGGATTTGGTTTTGCAGCCCAGAAAAGAGTACCTTAAAAAAAGTAGAAAAGTGTGTTTATGAGAAGGTGCTCCCACCAGTGACAGCTTTTGTACATTTATTTCAATGTTAAAAAATATACAGGATAGGAATACACAAATGTGTTACAAAATTATGTAGAAATTACTAATAACTCAAAACGTATTCTTTTTTTTATAATAGGAAGGTTTTGCTTTTTGGGGGTTTTTTATGAGACATTGAGCTGTCTTCTGATACAAAAGACGAAAAAAAAATCTAGCGCTGTGTGAAAAATCTTAATCAGCTGACCCTGAAGACAGCATTTGAGCATGAAGGCACCTCATAAAACCTATTTCAGACAGAATTCTAAGACTGCTTTGATGATAACAGACATTGTGTTAGAAACTGTCATATGCTTTACATGTTTGTTTCTATGTGTGTTTCTATAACTGCTATTTTCATCTGTAACAATCCATTTTTGCATCTCGTTTAAATACACTATGAACAGCAGCGTTGCTAAATATTTTCTTTATTTTCTATTTCCACCAGGGGATACTCATCCCGAGGCCCCTACAGACTATGCAGCACCGTTGATGCGATCCAAGACCTGTGAAGAGATGATCCCAAGGTATCCTGGACCAGAGCCGTATCCCGAGTTAATGCTGTGGTGTCATGAAAGAATGGAGTGCATGAGACTGATTCCTGAAAGTCCACAGTGACAAACAAGTCCACGCTTTGATCCTGTGGGCCAGCCTGACCTCCCACCGGTGCCCTACCCACACCTGCAGCTTAACCACGATAGACGTCCAGCTTCTCCAGCCTCTGGCGCCTAGACTGCAGCTCCATACAGGAAGTTTGGCCAGAAGAATAATAATCGTGCCCAACAGAGCCTGGTTTCTCTCGAGGTTTTTTTTCCCTTCACTTCGTCAAATGGTGAAGTTTTTTTCCTCGCCACTGTTGCCACTGGCCTGCTCGGATCTGGATTTGTGGAGCTGCGCTTCGGTGGATTTGCTCTTCAGTGTTTGAACTTTCAGCAGTGAAACTTAAACCACACTGAACTGAACTGAACTAAACTGATCTTCAACTCTGAAATCTGGACTTTACTAGAACATGTTAAGCTGCTTTGACCCAACTACATTGTAAAAAACGTTATATAAATAAACTTAAATTGAATTTAATAACTATGTGAATATTTCATTCATTTTTCTTCAGTTAATCCCCAGTTGTCACCACAGTGGTATGAACTGCCAACTATTCCGGCATATGTTTTACGTAGTGGATGCCTAGTACTGGGAAACACCCATACATTCTCACATTCACCCATACACTAGGGGCAATTTAGTTTATTTAATACACCTATAGCACATGTCTTTGGGTCTGTGGGGAAACCACATTTTTATCAAGAGAAATATCTGAAAAAAAAATTCAGTTTGCTCTCTATTTACTTCCACAATCGTCTATGAGAAACAACTACAGCTATTAAAGACATCTCTTTAATCAGTATGCTCGTAAACATAAATGCATACTGTAAAATACGGGTTAATTATCAGTTAGTTGTAGCTTCACAGCTTCCACATGATTTACGGTTTTCCGTGTATTCATGCTTTCAAGTTGCATTATGGGACCTTGATCTCTGCTCTGACAACTTGTGATGATGGTATTTTAAGTCTAGAGTTTAACAAAGTTAATTTGATTGAGATTTTAAGTAGTTTGAAACAGAATATTGTATAAAAAATAACCTATAGAAAGAGATTTAAATGACCAGCCCAGGCAATATATTGTTTCAAACTACTAAAACTGTCACTTAAAACTCACTTTGGTAAACTTGTTTAACATCAAAGGTTATGGAAGAAGAGATATCATAATTAAAATTGAAAGCGTAAATAAATTTAAATGAATCACAAAACACAGGAAACTGTTAATTAACAGATTTTTTTCATAATGCAGTTTGAGACTTTCTTTTACACTAGTATGTTTTTGTCCAAATAAACATCTAAGCAGGCAATTCCAAGTGTTTCCATTTGCTCTCTTGCTTTTTCTTTGCTTTACTTTTGTTTGTTGGGAAATCTGTGCACAATTTGAGACATCCTCTGAAATGCACATAGTGACTGCAATCTCTTTCTTGGCAAGAAAAACAAAAACTAAGAAGAGCATCTTCAAAAGTCTCCAATTACTCTCAATTTAATCTCTTTGCTCTTTAGGAAGAAATAACTGAGATATTGCAGTGATTCAATTGTGACTGTTTCCTCCTATGAGAATATCTGTTAGATTACATAGCCTGTTCATTCAGTACAAATGAAGACAAACAACTGTGAGCAATCGACAGAAATGAAAAAAGAAAAAGAGCGCGTGGGGACAAAGCAAAGACACCAGTGTCACTTTTCAATGACAACAGAAAAATGTCCTCGTGGTTTGTTGTTCCATTGAGCCTCGTGTGATTCACACTCAGCAAAAACACAATACATGAGTACACTATAATTAATAATCAAGCTGTTTGCGACAACACCATCGTAATTATTTTCTATATTTATGATATAGTAGACTCAGAGTGATCATTTTCATTGGATGAGCCTGATGAGAGCCTGGACACAAATACGACTAAAGGTGCAGAAATGCATGCTGCAATACCATTCTGTTAGGGTGAAAACAGAAAAGATGTGCTTCCTTTTTCCCAAGAGCGTTATAGCCTTTCATCAGCACTAGGGCACAGGTTCCACATCATATAAAGAAACGTACCCTTATATTCAAGAGGGGGTCTACAGTCAGGGTCCCCCTTGAGATTTATTTTCTGCAAAAACAGCACAAATGCATTCTGAATCCTGGTGGTTTTGGGAGGATCATTTTTTTATACTGTTGTTCAGTAGTGTTTTGTTGTAGTATATTGCAACCATGTTTCACTTAGTTTCTATTGACAGTTGCTGTTATTGTTGTTGTTGTTGTTGTTTTTTATTTAGTTTTTTATCATGGCAGTTCAATATATTGGGAATGAGTTGATATTATTATAAATTGTAATCGGCATCTGAGGTGTAACAAAGCTGACACAAATTGATATTGGGAATAAGTATGTAAAACTGTTTATTTTTCCATACTCTGGTAATTTTCAGCAAACGTGTGGCAGAATTTGAGCTCACCTGTTACTGCCAGATCTCAATTACTGAAAATTACTTTAAAATTAATAAAAATGTTGTATTATATTTTAATACAAAACTAATAGCAACTAAATTAAACGTGAAAACAATTTATAACTGTATATTTTCTTTTTTTAAAGCAAAGTTAAGTGAAAGTTAATTGAAAACATACTTTTTAACTTTTTTTTTTACACAGGATTGACAATGTTATGAAGCAATATGCTTGAGCAAACAGATCAAATAAAAAACAATCTGTGCATATTTTGTCAAATATCTGCCACTATTTTCACTTAGAATAGCATCTATACTTTTTGGAAATAAAATGTTATATAAAGTGCAAATAGGATATATCACTTTTTGTAATTATAGCATAATGCAAAACAATAAAAAAATACTGTCAATCAAATACTGTATAGTTCCACTTTGTGAAAACAGCCTCTAATAGTTTATTGCACATACATATCTGTTTTCCACTACCAAGCATACAGGTGCTTGTGACTACCTAGATCATCTAATTGTTGTTACATTTTATTATTGTTACATTTCTTTCATGTTAACAAATTACAAATATGTAGGTACTTCTTGAGAAAAAGAAATATCTGAAAAGTGTTACTGTTAAGACTGCACACAAGAAATGGTGTGTAATTTCAACCCAAATATGTGTCAAACAGAGACAAATTCAACCATTGGGTTAAGGATGTATTCTTACAGAACTTAAGAATACAATAACAAAGAATTTAATAACAAATAGTTCACCCAACAGTTGAGTTTGTCAATATTTGACCTAGGTTTGGCATCGAAACTACCAAGTATTTTTTGGAGTGCGGACTAAAAGATGCTGAAATTATAGCTTTTGTCATAAAAGGGATTTTCATTTTCTTTATTTTTTTCAAGATTGTTTTTTGGTATGTTTACTTTTATTGTGATAGGACAGTTTGTAGAGAGGAAGTGAAGATATAGTTGGAGATATAGAGATATAGAGCGGGGGGCAGGATCCAGAAAGGTCCATGAGCTGAGATTCGACCTTGGGACACCACAAACTCAATGGCGCTGTACTCCAAAATTGACTACTTATATAAAATAAGTTGAAACAACACAATTCTTAAGAGTTTTTTTTGGGACATTATAATTGTTATGCTCAATTCACCTAAATTTGTAAAAACGATTAAGTTAACTTAATCGATTTGTGTTCTGACAAAATATAAGAATTGTGTGGAACCCAGCATTTTTTACAGTGTACATTGCAGCACACCACCCGCAAGGCAATTGGTGCTGGCAGGAATTGACATTTTCAAAATATAACTCAAAATATTAAATTATTAACTACTGTCCCAATATTACTGCTTTACTGTATTATAATACAATAAGTTCAGCATTGAAGAGCATAAGTTACTTATTTACATAAAGCAAACGTAATTAGCTAGCTCAAATAGCATTAGCTTAACAGCTATCTATCTTTCAGACTCTCTATCTCTCTTATAGCAGCAGCCAAACCAAAGGCACTGAAAGTAAACATGCATATTGTATTTGATCAGACTGTTCTGTGCTCCAGAAGTGTTCACCTCATGTTCACCTACATATCAAATATATGTAAGGTCAGACTGTGCCTGTCCATGATATATTCTCTATTTACCCATTTATCCTTATCTGCCTCCACTGCTGCCCTGGGTGACTCTGATCCAGCTGTTGTTTTGGAAACCCAGGCCAGCTCTATGGTTTGGCTAGAGTGAGAAGGAGAAGGAGCAAGGGAGGGGGTGAAGCATGGAGAAAAGTAATAAAGAGGGAGTTCACTTCAGTTCAGCGTTGTTGGGTTTTTTCCTGAGACACGAAGCCTCTGTGAGAAAATGAGTCAGCGCTGAAGTGAGTGAGTGGGATAGAAGGAGAGAAAGCAGTGAGAGAGACGAAGAGAAGTGGCGGAAAAAGAGAAAGTGGCATTCAGAAGTGACAGATCTGATTGGCACATGCTGTTAATGGCCACAGTGATGGGTTTCTCTCACTCAGCAGACGTGCAACTGCTCATATTAAAAGCCTTACACAGTGGAAAACTGTCGGAGGGCTGACGGTGCACAAGCTATCCTCAAGTGACTCTGTAAATATTCACTTCCTCTCATTACCCCTACAGGCTTGATAAATTAGCCAAAGACCTGGAATATTTTAAGATTACCGAAAGGTTGTGAACTTTAAAACATCATAAATGGAGGAAGTCGAACGTGGGTTGTTTACATACAGATTTATGGCCTTATTGTGTCTCAGTCCTGTAAAAGGCCCGTCCGTCATCTATTCTCTGAAAGTCTGATGCTGACTCAATGAAATATCAGAGCAATGGCTTAAAGTCTGTGTGAAATCAAAATGTACTGTGTTCATTTGCTAGCACACACTGATATTATTTAGCTGAACAATTTATCCAAAAGTTAATTCACTGCAAATGAAAAATGTTCGTTTTGTTAATCTTTAATCAAATTCTGACCATTTGCTTCTGCGTTTGGAGTGGAGGTCCTTCTCTGTGGATGTCAGTTTGATGACTTCAGGCACAATATTCTTAACCACGCCCCTCTTACTGTTTGTTTGCTATGAAGAAATGATGCACAAAAAGAAAGCCCTGCCCCCTACTCAATATTCAGCATCAGTTGGAAGCACATCAACAAACTGAAATAAAAGTCTCAGCAACTTCCAGCTCACACAGACTTTTATTAGCACAGCATCAAAAACTAAACAAGTTGCAGAAAATAAAAACTCATCTAAATGAACAATGTCACATGAACAATCATGTGAAATGGCTCTGCATCGACAGTGCTGAGATTCAGCCATAGGCACAAGGTCACAGAAAGCCTATTAACTTGCAATTAAAGGCATAGTTCACCAAAAGACTACAATTTACAGCCACTTCGTTCATCCTCAGGGCATTGAAGATATATGTAACTTCTTTCTTCAGTAGAACATTAAAGAAGACTTTTAGCTGAATGCATGGTCATATGATAATTTGGGATTTAAAATAAACATACTAAATCCAGATCAAGGTCTTATTAATCGAAATGATCAATCTGTGCAAGAAGAAACTGAAACTGTGAACATTTCTTGCACAGACCGATGATTTCGCTTAACTTTAGAACTACAGAGGTGGTGAGATTTTTTTGCAGAGATTTTACATTTTTGAAATTGATTAAGGGCGTCACGGTGGCGCAGTGGGTAGTGAGTTTACATGTTCTCCCCGTGTTTGCGTGGGTTTCCTCCGGGTGCTCCGGTTTCCCCCACAAGTCCAAAGACATGCGGTATAGGTGAATTGGGTAAGCTAAATTATCCATAGTGTATGTGTGTGAATGAGTGTGTATGGATGTATCCCAGTGATGGGTTGCAGCTGGAAGGGCATCTGCTGCGTAAAACATATGCTGGATAAGTTGGCGGTTCATTCTGCTGTGGTGACTCCAGATTAATAAAGCAACTAAGCCAAAAAGAAAATGAATGAATGAATGAATGAAACTGATTAACTTTGTTGAAATAAAACAGATATATCTATAATACCCTGACTTTTCCTAAATATGTGTATATTTCTTTCTAACATTGTTATTGCATTAAAATTACAAAACTGTGTATGCGTATTTCTACCTTTAACTACCATAGAGGTCAAAATGGTCGCATGCATTTCATTGTCTGCTACTTTTCCCCGTGACTTTAAATATGAGTGCCTCTGTTGTCTATCAACTTCCTGCTAACAAAACCACAACTTTCTGATAGCAAAAACATAACTTTACTTCACATATGTCTTTCAAAACAGCATATTCAGTGCCGCAAAAAAGCCTTCTCCCCTACTTGTGAAAGCGAAAATGAAAGTGAGCCGCGGACAATTGCTGGTGGTCTAATGTTAGTAGCCTAATTATTCATTTATAGGCTGTATTACCAAAAATATTAAATTTTTAGGGTGATGACTTAATTAAATATGACAACAGACATTTAAATCTTAAATTTAATATTTTAATAGAAGCTTTAAATGTAAATATGACATGAAAATATGACATCTATATGAGAAAGGTCAGAATGACCTCTATGGTAATTCTAGTAGTTACAGATAACATTAAGTAATAATAATAAAAATAATAATATAGTTATATAGTTCTGGTAGTTCTAGTGTTAATAATACCTCAGTGTATTATCAGGAATCACTGGGACCGATTTGTAATTATATGTGTTTATTTTTAATCTAAAAAATGGCTGACAGTTACTTGCATTATACAAATCACCAAAGATCACAGACTCAGCTAAAAATGTCTAAAAAGGCTTTTTTAATACTGAAGAAAAAAGTCACCTCCATCTTCAATGGCCTGAGGGGGAGTTAATTAACTGTAAAGCTTCATTTTTGGTTGAGCCATCCCTTTAATAAATTTCCAATTCAATATTTAAGTCAGAACAGAGGTACGTAAATTCACAATTCAATGAAAAAAAAGTCAAATATATATCTCATGCAGTCTTTTTATTTCAGAAATGTGACTGTTTCTCACAGCATGAAAGTATATATTTCATTCTTAGTCTATTTCCAGCACAGGGTTGAAAACTGAAAAAAAGTAGATAGTCGCTTTATACGCCAATCAGCTAATATCTTTATGTCCAACTACTGTATAGTCAGTTTTTGTTTTCCCCATAATACAGTAGAATATAATCCAGACCGTGTGACATCCAGTCAGAGAGATTTTGGCTATGTTGGACAATTGGCCTTTCATACAGTACAGTATGTCTCTCACACCACGACAGCCACATATTTCTATGATGCTGTGTCAAGTTAAAAGTACTTCAATCTGTTGCACTCAGTCTTTTGTTGGAAGCATTAATGCATTTAAATGCAGCCAGACGACATGCCTGCTAATGTTACAGAAGCACAACAAACTCAATGACTCCAACGAAAAAAGTGCCCCCACAACAGCCATATTTACCACCCCACCGTCCCCCTGATCTCTGGCAAATCCTCTCATGACCCATATCTGTGGCGTCAACATCCTCAGGAGCCCAATTGCCCTCTCTCCAGCTCAAGAGCAACGGAAAAATGGCCTTCATCGCCACCCCACCGAGGCCTGCAAACACCAATCTGAAGAAAGCCTGAGGATCCGATCCTGACACATGCTGCTTTGAGGATGGTGCGTCTGGTTAGCGGAGGGACATGAAGACCTTCAGGAGTGTTTTTTTTAGGTGAGAAGAGGGACAACAGGAGCAGGGGGTAATGGACATGGGCCCGGAGACAAGATGACGACTGTCAGGGGGGCGCAGGGCGTTTTCGTGAGGGATGGATATCCTTTTAAAACAAGCCACCGTAACGTATATGAACACAGCTGGAGCTGATAGAAAGCCACATAGACAGACAGAGAAATAGACAGAGAGATGGACACAAAGACAGATAGAACCAAACGAAAGTGAGAGAAACATATAGACAGATAGACAACAAAACAGAGACACAAAAGCTAATAACAGTGAGACAGATGCATACTGTTAGACATACATACTGCAAAAAATGCTAATCTTACTTGTATTGTTTTTAGTCTAAATCTCTAAAAATTCTTAAATTAAGAAGTATTTTCTAGACAAAAAAAAGAGTTTCAGAAATAATAAGTCAAAATGAAGTGAGTTTGTCCTTAAAACAAGCTTAATAATATACTAATGGGGTAAATTAATCCTGTTTTTGGTTTGAAAAACATTTATTTTACTTACCCACTAGTAGATAATTTAGCTAGTTTGATAGGAAAAACTCACTTAGTTAATGTTATTATTTATAAAAACAAATGTGTTGCATTTTGGTTCATAATAAATTATGTCTATAAATCTGATGCAGAGATTATTTTTTTACTGAAAAAATGGGAGTGTATCACTGAAAGATTTTAAGGTTTTAACTGGCCTTAGCATCAATAAAACACAATCATTTCACACAGAGGCCATCCATATGGTACTTCTCAACATCAAAAGGCAGCCAGTGCATGAATACACAGTCTTTGTTTTTGTTTACTCCATGTAGTTCTGAGAGATGAGATGCATATTTAGTTTTTCACAGACGCATCAATGTAAGTGTGCAAAGGTCACTCTCACACTCTCACACATTCACAGACACACATACACATGCTTTAATTTGCTGTTATACTCCATATTACTCCATATAAAATCCAAAAACTAAGCCTTTTTGCAAAGGCCTATCTAAAAGGTTAATTGTGCCAACTCATGATCCAACAGTAAAAATTACAAATTGTACCTCACAAATTGTACCAGCAGGGAAAACCCCTAACAATCAAAAATGCATGATTATATGCTGTCATGGTTTTGCAATCAAAAAATGTGGTTATAATGGAATTCAATGGGGCAAAAACAGCCAACAACAGTAAATTAGGAAAAAATTGAATCTTATGCTGCACAAGAACTAACAATGCATCAAAGGCAATGTTCTTACTAATCTTTCACATATACAAGACTGTAATAAAAGGGGGAAAAAATCCAGTCCACAAATACATTTTATATTGAAAATAAGTAATTGTGTGTTGGGGCCTCACGGTGGCGCAGTGGATAGCACGTTCACCTCACAGCAAGAAGGTCGCTGGTTCGAGCCTTGGCTGGGTCAGTTGGCGTTTCTGTGTGGAGTTTGCATGTTCTCCCCGTGTTGACGTGGGTTTCCTCCGGGTGCTCCGGTTTCCCCCACAAGTCCAAAGACATGCGGTACAGGTGAATTGGGTAAGCTAAATTGTCCGTAGTGTATGAGTGTGAATGGGTGTGGATGGATGTTTCCCAGGGATGGGTTGCAGCTGGAAGGGCATCCGCTGCGTAAAACATATGCTGGATAAGTTGGCGGTTCATTCCGCTGTGGCGACCCCAGAATAATAAAGGGACTAAGCCGAAATGAAAATGAATGAATGAATAATTGTGTGTTTTTTTTCACCAAATCAGTGGCATCATTTATGAATTTGGCAATTAAAGAGTTAAAATCCTGTAATTTTCTAAACAATTTAGTACTTTTGATCAGGACTGAAGTTGATTAACATAACATTATGCCAAAAAAATGTTTTTTAAATATTAATCTGATGCATTTTTACAGCAGTTTAATTTAGTGGATGTTTTCATCCCTAACATAACAAAAGGGTAGTAAATTTGCCCAGAGTGTATCATTGAGTTAAAAAAAAAAATCAAAGCATTTCCCAAAATATGTGTCAAAATAAGCTTTGTCACCAAAAATCATTCCTCTAGTTGAAACACAGAAAAAGTTATGACTAAATTAAGACTCAAAATCACCCCAGAGTGGATGAAAACATCCCCAACAGCACATAGGGTTAATATTTGGACTAGAAACAAGACAAACTCTAAGCAAAAACAGCAGTTTTTGCAGTGCAGACAGACTGATACAGAAAGACAGACAGAGACACAGACAGTCAATCAGAGAGACAAAAAGACAAAGACAGACAGAAACAAAAATATGAGACAGGTCGATACTGCAAAAAATTATTTTCTTAACTGTTTCTAATCCCAATACTCAATAGGCATTTTCTATACAAGTACAACAAATTGTTTTGAGAAAAAAATATCAAAATTAAGTGAGTTTTTCCTTAAGAAAGAGCTAAATAATCTGCCAATAGGGTAAATGAATCTCATTTTCAGTTTGAAATACATTAATTTTACTTACACCACCGACAGATAACTTAGCTTGTTTGAAGGGAAAACTTTGACCTATTATTTTTAAAAACGAAACAATATTTTTCCTTGCCTAGAAGAGGCTTCTTGATTTAAGAAATGTTGTATATTTGGACAAGAAACAAGACAAAAACGTAAGAAAAGTAAGAACAGCATTTTTGCAGTGCAGACAGACTGATAGACAGAAAGACCGACAGAGACAAAGACAGTAAAACAGAGAAAGAAAAAGACAGAAAGACAGACAGAAACAAAAATGTGAGACAGACAGAGACAAAAAGACAGACACACAGCAAAAGGCAGAAAGGTTGAATAAACAGACAAGCATAAATATAAAGTCACAGACAGACAGAAACAAAACAATGTGAGGCTCACAGACCTACAGTTGAAGCAAAATGATTAGCCCTCCTTTGAAATTTGTATTGTTTTTTTCTAATATTTCCCAAGTGATGTTTAACAGTGTATTAAATATTTATGGTATTTATTTAGTGCATTAATATTTAACATGTTTAAATATTTCTTTTTTTTCTGAAGTAAGTCTTATTTCTTTTAGTTTGACTGGAATAAGAGCAGTTTTTACATTGTATTAAAAATATATATATATATATTTAAGGTATTTTTAAGGTCAATATTATAAGCCCCCTGTCTACAGAACAAACCACTGTTATCCAGTAGCTTGGATAATTAACTTAACTTGCATAGTTAACTTAATATCCTAGTTAAGCCTTTAAATTGCATTAAGCTGAATACTAGAGCATCTTTCAAAATAATAGTATGTACTGTCATCATGGCAAGGACAACTCAAATGTTATTAAACCTATTAAAAAACATTATCTTAGTTAAAAATTACAGAGGAATTTTTTTTAAAGAGAGAGAGAGAAAGAAAAAGTACAAGAGACAGACAGATAGTTATCAACCGGTGTGCAGAAGGACATGAAGACCTTCAGGACAGTTTTTTTTTTTCAGGTAAAAAGAGGGACAGCAGAAGCAGGGGGTAATGGACACAGACTCCAGGATGAGATGGTGACGGTCTGTGTTTTCATGAGGAACTGATATCCTTTTAAAATAAGCCACCGTAACGTATATGAACACAGCTGGAGCTGATAGTAAGCCGCATGGGTAACAAGGAAGAAGGTGTTTGTAGTTTGTTTACAACCCAGACATTTCTCCAAAAGATAAAGCAGGGCATGAGATATACGTTTCTTCTTTTTTTTCCTTTTTTTTTTTTTTGAGGTTTGTGTCAATGTTCTATTTTTGCACTATTGTGCTGAACGTAGTATATTGCATACAGGCTTCCAGCAGAGGAAACTCTCTTGAGATATTCTTGCATATAAATCTTGTTGAGAAGTTTAAATCATAGTAAAAATATATATTCTTAAGCCAGCTTCTTATTCTTATATATTTTTATTCTTAAGTGCTTCAGAATAATTACAGATTTTCAAAAGATTTTAAAGATCAAATATTATTATTATTATTATTAATAATAATAATAATAATAATAATAATAATAATAATAATAATAATA